>VZTG01001087.1:366809-402032 GCA_013397845.1 Melanocharis versteri
AAGGCGCTGCCGGGGGCAGCGGGGCCCCCCGGCCCCCGAGGGCAGCCCGGCCCCGGCCAGGTACGGCCGCCGAGCAGCCTGAACCTCCTCCTCCCACCCCCTCCGGCGGGGACGCGGCGTCCCAGCGAGCCCAGGCGATGCAGAAAGAAAGTTGGCAGCGCTGGTCCCCGAGGCAGCGCCGGCCGGCCGGGAACCCCCCCTGTCCGCCGCCCCCGGGACCTTGCCCTGCCACCGACCGGCGGTGGGAGCCTGGCTTTCATCGCCAAACTGTGCTTTCCAAGGGCAAAGCCGCGATTTCGGGTGAGATCTGCGAGAGGGATGGAGCTGGGACAGAGAAGGCTGGGGGCGAGTCGGTGATACACCTCAGTTACTGCGTCGCCTTTGCTGGTGCCTTAACTAAAGAAATCTTCTGTGTCCATAACTGCCTGGCCCAGCCATGAGTGGGAACGTGTTTCGCTGGTGTGTGCCTGGGAAATCAAGGCCTCCAGGCATTACCCAAAGCCTTCCAGTGTTTCCTTGGACCACGGAAATGAACACCCTTAGCAAAATGTGACTGAAAGTCCCAAACACCCCCCAATCACTATAACCGTGAAAGTTCTTTACCAATCTTTTCTCCCAATGATTTTCTTTCAAACTACCTCTTTCTGAAGTTTTCACTAATTTCTTTCCTTTCTGGTTACCTCCTTCAGATAAGTCCTTGTTCAGAGTCTTCGGTCACTGAATTTTGATCCTTGTTGAGTTAGCTGTGGTTTGGTTAGTGACTCAAAATACTCAGCCACTTTCACCTCTTCATGTTGCAAAATCCCGTGCTTGAAAATGGCAATCAGTACGCTTTTGAGGCCAGCAGTTAAGTGTCAGCGTGCCGGGAACAGCCTTGTGACAGGTGCTTGTTACAAACCTACGGCCACAACTTAGAGCGTTCCGCTAGCTCCGTCCCCTGACAAAAAGCAGTGCAAAGCAAAAGCATCGTTTCCCCTGCGGTTCTAAACTTAATTACATCTCCAGTAAATTATTTTTGAGCTTTCATTAAGGATGAAAGTTGCAAAAAGTGGGTGGGATGGGGTGAATGGACTAATACTGTATCAAATGCTTATTACAAAGGAGCTTCTTCAGAGCATTACTGCCTCCACTTCTGGGGCCCCCAACTCGGGAAGGACACGATCCTATTAGATAGAGGAGGCCAGGAAGATGATCAGAGGGCTGGAGCGCCTCTCCTGTGAAGGCAGGCTGCGAGGAGAGAGTAGTAGTATCACATGTAGTTGTAGGACAAGGGGGAATGGCTTCAGACTGAAAGAGGGTAGGCTTACATTAGATAATAGGGAGAAAATTTTCACTGCGAGCTTGGTGAGGCGCTGGAACAGGTTTCCCAGAGAAACTGTAGATGTCACATCCCTGGAAGTGTTCAAGGCCAGGTTGGACAGGGCTTTGAGCAACCTGATCCAGTGGAAGGTGTCCCTGCTGATGGCAGGGGGGTTTAGAGCGAGATGACCTTTAAGGTCCCTTCCAAGCCAAGCCATTCTATGATTAGAAGTATCCTGGGCTGGACCGACAGTCTGTGAAGCTCTGTACTCCATCTTGGGCAGTGCCAGTAGGAAATGTCATTTAGAGGAGGAATGTGAGCTCTTCTGACCCGTGCCACTTGCAGGTTTCATGCACTCAGACAGAGCTGGAGACTGACGATTATGCAGCATTGGTGCTTACAATTACCAGTGGAACCTACGGAGCTCTAATCCAGTTGCTTCACAGAGAGAAACTTGTTTGACTTACATTATCACTATTTCCCGAAATTACTGTTGCACTAATGGACTAATCCTCCAGTACTGCCTCTCTCTTACTGGAATTGTGACTCCATCTTACTGGAGTAACGGAAGATATTTTGCCCCTGAAAATGCCCCTTTTATACTCATTTAAGTTAACAGCACCCACTAAGAACTACAACCAAATTTGGTAACCCATAGGCATTCTCTGATTTCCACAATATGTAAATGGATTCTAAATTGCCTTCAACTGATCTTTGCAAATGACTTCAGAAACACGATCCTCTTTGTTGGTGTGAGACAAAGGTAACTTACATTTTTTGGTTTCTTTTGACTTGAGGAATAATCAAATGTCTAGACTGGTTTACTGTATCCAAATGACAGCCTAAAGCAATTTTCTCAGCATTTTGTCATAGCTGACAATTTCCATCACCATGCTGTTTGGGAGAACTTTCGGCCTTTGATAAAGTTTGGACAAGAACAGCAGATAATGATATTACACATATAGCTGTGTATCTCTCTATACATATACACATCTGAATTTATTTTTCAGAAGACTTTTTCCACGTGTCGTTTGGGCTTTTTTTAAGGATTAAAAAGCCATTTACTGGCCCTTTGACCATTTCCAGTGGCTGTGACAGCTGTGCTCTGAGCAATTCCCCTTTCCCTCCTTCTCCTCCCAGTGTGCTGCTCAGGCTGCCGTGCGTTATCTGCTGCTGTGGCGCACCTCGGAGCACGTATCAGCCCTGAGATGACTTCCAGTTGCTTCAGTCATGCGAATATCACCTTTGGCCGTGGCTCTGTAAAAGTCCCTGTGTCCCCATGGTCACACAGGTGTGCTGCAGATCGACTGCCAATGCACAAAGGAACCAAAAAAAAATTTTTAACACTGCTACAAACACATTTACAACTTGATTCCCCAAATACTTTAGAGACAATGCAAACAACAAGTCTTCTGTTGCCAGCTCAGCTGCCAGTCTCAGTGTCTGTCAGAAGAAGGTCAGAATTTGCTAACTCTTCAGGGTTGGGTTTTTAAAATTATTACTTACATCTTCCCAGTTTTTTTGCTGGTTTTATTTTTCCTAGAGTGTACATGAAGTAGATCACTGAAGTGACCATTTTCTGACCCAGACTATCAGTCATAAATGGTGCCATTTTCCTCAGGCACACTGCACTGTAACAGAAGACAGTGGTAAGGAGTTATTAGTGCAGTTTGGAGAAGCGACTCCTGTTGATCATTTAGGTGATTAGATTCACTCCTGCCTCGAGCTTTCCTCACACAAGAGTCTTCTGAGCATTTTGCCCATCCACAACTTTCTGGATATTTCCATCCAGAGGTATTGACCTATCAAGGTGAGTCACACCTGATGGAACTGGTTTTGACACTGATGGTTATTACCCTCACTGCCATTCAGGCTCAGCAATTATGGGATAATTTGTCTTCTGAAATCCCAAGTTTTGCAATAGAATGAAAGATCTTCCATCAGGCACTACGGATCCTCTTTGGAAGTTTTGGTTCATCATATTTACTCCACCTCTATCAACATTTTTAATCCAAGGAGCTTTATGCTGAGAAGATCCTTGTCGCTAGTTCCTTCTCTTGTGAAATGGGAAGCGCCCTGTTGTTCTGGGCAGTGCTCCTGTATATTACATCTTCACAAGCTCTGAATGCATGATTGCTTTTTATTGCTACTGAACAACCTTTGAGTAAACATGAATCACTCTTTATGGCACCAAATTTGAAATGTTTCCTTACCAGCTACATCTATTATCTGCCCGGGTAGGAATTTGATAATGATCTGTAGTACACACAACATTTTAAAATAGAACAAACTTCTTTTCTACACACTGCTACTGTGGTGGGAAGAAAAAAAAAAAAAGATAAATCTCTCCCTGCCTGGTATAGATTCCAAGTGTTACAAATTATACATGTTTTTGAACTACGTGTAAGACCTTTGATCGGCTTAATTGTTTCGTATATCTGTAAATGCAATTATACTTTCCCTCTGCTACAAGGCAGAAGCCAGTGATTACTTTGGGATTATTTCTGGATTGCCTACAGCTGCTTATATTTTTCTGCATTAAAACTAGTGACCCAAACAGTCAATGAATAGCATCAAGGAGGTTGCTGTAGGTTTGTTTGGCCAAAGAGGCCCCAGCACAGCAGGTGGCAAAGATGGGTGGGTGTGAGGCTACACATTGAATGGCTGCTGTCTTCAGCAGGGAGGAGTTTCCCCAGGGTGCAGGGACTCCCTTGAGGCAGAGGTGGTGATCTCCAAAGGGGGTCGTTATTAAAAAGCCATCAGGGATTTGCAAACCAATCTACTGGGCTGTTGAATGCCTTCTCCCTTGCTACTGATGTACCTTGCCAGGCAGCAGTGGTGTCTGTCCCAAATAACCAGTGATACCACAGCAGCAGGAGCACGTCCGTGCTTCTACTGCTTCACACTTCCACTCCTTCATGTCCCCAGGAGGCTGATCTTCAATGCACGTCTTCCTCTGTACCTTGCAGGAGCAGAGCGGCTGCAGAGAGCCATTCTGGTGAAGCAGAAGGGAGTCCTGGGGGGAAAATGGAAGCTGTGTGTGTTATCCGTACCTTTCAGCATGAAAGATGGGAGACTACTGGGTAGAATCATGAAAATATGAGGACTGAGAAAGTCCTGCTGGAGACTGCATAGAGGGAACCCAGTCTCTCTTCCTAGGAGAATGAAGTCAAGATGAGTGGACCCCAGAAGAGTCAATTAACTTCTGAAAAATGTGGCTGACTCCCATCTGTTGTCCATATTTCAGGATAAGGGATGTTGCTTCCTGCCTCAGACAGGGTGCTGAAGAAGCCCAGTGACCCAGACCCTTTAGCCACACTACTTTGTGTCCGAGCCAGCTGCCATCCTCACTGCTGGTAACCTGTTGTCCTGCGTGAGAGAATCAGAGTCACCAAGCTCTGCTGCACATTCCCTCATGGAGGATCACCCAGCCAGGTCCACAGCTCCACAGACACCGATCTCAGTCCGGTCCTGCTCCTGTGGGACCGAGTGTGGAAATGGCCAGATGAAAATTCCCACCCACTGGCACAGCTAAGCTAACACGCATCTGGAAGCTGGGTGGACAGTCCAGGCTGGAACAGCAGCCAGCAAAGCTATAGGACTGGTTTCTCCATCTGCTTTGTCCTGAGGGGCAATTAATAAGTGGGCAATCAAGATGGAACCTCTTTGACGTCCCCCCACCCTCCCCTGCTCTCCCCAGGTGAAATCTTCAATTTCCTCATTCCAGCCCTAACAATATAACCATTATCACAGCCACCTGACTCCCCGGCTCTCTGTCCCCACCCCTTTCTGATCTCTCCTGCGTGTTCCTGGAAGTCGGAGGCAGAAGCAGCCACCTCAGACCAGTTTTTCACCCGGCAGCTGCTGCTCCCCAGCCAGCAGAGATGACAGGGCTGGGGCCGGTGCCCTGCGAGCCCAAGGCGGTACCCGCCTCGGCACAGCTCGGTGCACACAGGTGCTCCCTGCTGCCTGCCTGCAGCTTTACGAGAGCTGGTGATAACACAGCCTTGCTTATGTTTAGCTTGATTTTCGACGCTGCCTCATGTGATTCTCCACGTGCCCCCCCCGGGCACTCCCACCCCAGTGGTTTCATGTTGCTTCTGCTTCTCGGCTGTGCTCTGCTGATGCTGATGTCTCCTCCTCTGGAATACGAGCCAAAACCTATACCCTTGAAAAGGGAATCCAAATGGAATTAAGCCCTTAAGAAGAAAAGTTAAGCTATAAATCCCAGTTCTATTATGGGCAAGGCCAGATTTCATAGCCAAATGGCCCAAGGGAGCACCTCCCACCACACCCTTCTCAAAAGGAGGAGCAGAAGGCATCACCCCCACTTTCCAGTCTCCCTTTTATTTGTTCCAATGCGTTCAATTCATTCTTCTGCTTGAGAGGTTTTATGTCTTCCCTCACAAGATCTCAGGCTAGCAGTGACGCAATGGTCTGGAAACGGTCTGAAAGCTCTGGAATGGTCCTGGAGGCAAAGAACCTAAATTTTGTTCAAGGTGTAGCTTGATAAATTCAAGCATTAGGTAACAAGATACCCTTTGGTGTTGTCTTGGTTTTTATAATGAAGTAATCTGAGCTTTATCCTCTGTAGGACTCAGAACGTCTGGATTAATATCTTATTGTTGTTGTTGTTTTTATTTCATCCTTTCTTTTAAACAGAAAAGGTTGGCCAACAAAACATGAATCTTTGTCAAACCATATGACCACTTCTAGTGATACTGAGAAAAGTGAGATTTCTTCATTACAGTCACTGTCCCATTCTGTCACTTCTTCTTTTTAACTCTATATCAAGATTTTGGTTGCTTCAGATAGATCTCACATACCAAGAAGTTTATACTCCCGGGCAACTTTTGGAGTCAGGAAGGGGTTTTCCTCAAGTGAGACACATAGGTTGTTTTTTTAGAGAAAGAATCTTCCTCTGTACCTTGAAAAATGGTCCACTTCAAGGGGTCTAGGGTCTTTTGTCTTTCATATCCCCTGCCAGTAAAGAATCTCAAAGTATTTGCTCCTGGTATGAGGATGTGCGTATTTATCCGCTGAGGCAATTGATCTTTCATGCTAAGGACTTAATAAGATGTTGATGGTATTTCATGGGAGGACAGGTCTGTGGGGATGATTTAGGTATGTACAGAAATATAAAAGAAGGGAAAACGAGCAATTCATAAAGAAACCAATACTAAACAAACACAGGACTTCAGAAGTGTTTTAAAAAGGGGGAAAATAAAATGATAAAAAGTATGGTTGAAAACAAGGGAAGGAGAGGGAGCTGAATAGAAAGAACAGTAGTGAATGAACTCAAAAAGCTAAGAAAACTATGCCCTTCTTCTCTGTGAGCTGCAGCTGGATATGGTGGGAAGTCAGTGTTGTCACCCCATACAACCCTGTGCCACTACCCTTCATTTGTCCCTAATCCCTTCTGCTTCCTCTTGTCACCACATCACCATACCTGCTGGGGCAGCGTTGCTGTTCCCTCTTTCTTCTCTCTCACCTTCTCTCTGACAGTCCAATGCCTGGCACTGATGGCCTGTAAGAGCACCTGCCACAACTGTTTTCTGCTGTGTGTCCAGAAGTGTCACCCCTTTCACGTTTTCATCACCTGAATTCACTCCTGTCACGCTTCGCCATCCTTACTGACTGGGCAGGCTCGTGGGCTGAAAAACGGGGTGAACACCTTTCTTGTGGGATACAGAAACAATTGTCCAGTGCCGTAAGGGAAGTTACAAAAAGCATCTGGAGTTGTCCGCAACTGGAAAATTAGAGAAACTTTGTAATGTCGCATATAGAAAGGCCGCAAGTCAGGTCAAACAAGGAACAGCTAGCAAAAGGAATCAAAACTAACAGATGTCTCTTGAAATGCATCAGGCACCTGCCAGATGTTCTGAAGGTCAAAACGGTGGTCAGGCTGCGCAGGGAGTGCGCAGCAGAGATAAGGCCACCACGGACACCTCTGCAGCCTGTGTGAAGCGTTGAGTGATGAGATCAGGGTGGCAGAACCCATTCTTCAGCAGGGCGGGGTTTGCCAGCGAACAGGTCTGAAACTGAAGCGGCCGCGGAAGAGGCTGTTCGACACACTGACAAAGCAAACAGTAACAACTTGCTGGGAGCAATGGCACCTGTCCAAGAGTCTTAAAGGATCTCTGGAATAAAATAGCTGAAACTGCTCTGAGCAGTGTGTAACCCAACGTCTACCCCTGGCGCAGTACCTCAGGAGGGGAAAGGCTGAATGTGATGCCCCAGTTTGGCCAGGAGCAGGTGGTGGAAGAGTTTCTGGGACTTGTTTGGGCTTCAGAACAATGAATCTTTTCTTCACATGAATAAAAAGATGAGACATTAGTACGGCTAGAGGCTAAGAGGGTCTGGAGCAGCCTGTCACACCACTCCACGGTGCTTATGTCCCCAGCAGGCTGTGACATCTGTACTGTCCTCTGCCAGCCTGACAGTGTGTGTGCTCTGGTCCACCTCCTGAAGCTTTGGAGGCATGCTTGGATGAATGCTGCCTGGTGGTACTGGAGCCAGCCAGGACTTGTGGAGTGGCTGTCTCTTGCTGCAGGACGTAAGGGGTGTGGTGGTCCCGGTGCTTTGACCCAGCTCCTGGTGAAGGGGACAGCAGCAGGGGCAGAGGGGTGTGTTTGTGTCACCACCAGCAGTGAGGCTGCTGGTGCTGACCCTCTCCTTCCCCCTTTCCTGATTCAGGAGAAGGAGCTCCCAATGCTGCAACCTACCTGGGGACAGGGGTGGGGATGGTCCTCGTTCCTCTGCCGTCTCTCCTCACCAGGGGCTGCTGCCAACTGCTGCTGGTCCTGGAGCCTGAAATCAACCCTCTCCACTCCAGATGGGCTTTTTGTCCTCAGTTAATTTTTCATCCAGAGGGAGTATCTCTCATTTTTCAGCATCAGCTCATTCCTCATTGAAGGAGATGAATGGGAACCCACCTGGGTGTGCTGGGAGAAGCGGAATTTTCAGCTGAGCTGGGAGGAGGAGCATGTTTTTGCAGTGGGTGGGAGCTGGACTAACTTAATGTTACACATCATGCTCTGGAGGGAAGCATGAGTCCCATGTTTTGTCTGGGACACAATTTAGGGGTGGTTGTAATAGAGCTGGAGGCCTTGAGAAAAGGAAAGACCAATCCTTTTCCCTTTTCTTCTTTCTCCTTTTGTTCTTTCTATTGTCTGTGTGTGTGGTTTCTGTTTGTTTGTGGGATTTTGAGAGGCGGAGAATATGGAATGTTCCAGGCACTTTGTTGTCCATTGTAGCTTATCGCTGCTCATGTTACTGAAATCCAGGTGAAGGACACGTCAAAGAAAGTGTTCAATGCAGAAGATTGGTGTCACTAGGAGAAGCAAACATGCAGCACTAGTGAGGACGTGTCTTCGGTCAGCATTTTGTACTCTTCAGGGAGCTGTATCCTTGTAACCCTTCCTTCAGACCCTAAAAAGGGCTTTTCACAGACTGATCTGTGATGAACATGGCAACTACACGTGAGGGTGAGCACAGCTCTCAAGGCTTCTGACATTTTCAGAGATGTCATGGAGTCAGAGAATGGTTTAGGTTGTCAGGGACCTTAAAGATCATCTATTTCCAACCCACTGGGCAGGGACACCTTTCACTGGACCAGGTTGCTCAGAGCTCCATCCAGCGTTCTCACGTGTTTCTAGAGTGACATCTCTACGGCTTAAAAAGCAATCCTGGGTGAGCCTTGTCTTTCCTGTGGTGCACTTACCCTGAATTCCAGTGTCACAGAGGTGGCAGGTGCCTGGCTGGCGAGGGCCGGCACACTGACCTGGAGGGTCGGGAGTGGCCTCTCCTGTCCTTGTGTCTGCCATGTTCCAGGAAAAGGCTTTGGCTGGACACACTGCCTGCCCTGCCGTACCTGTGCTGGAGAAACCATGCCCACAGCTGCTTTGGAGGCACTGCAGAATGTGTGATTGTGGTATAATGTGAGGTTGAAGCAAACCCAGTTTATTTAAATGATTTACCTCTAGTCAGTGAATACTTTCTTGGAGGCAGCTGAGGTTCAGCTGTGTTCATAAAGTGCTCCTAAACCAATGTAGTTAGGCTGCTGAATCTGTTTTGCTAACCTTAATGAGCAGAGGCATAATCAAACAAGGGGAACCTGTGGGGAAAAGATAATCTTGAGCTTGGCTTTATTCTTCGAAAAATACCTGTTCTTTCAATACCACCTTAGAAGTTCTGGCTTGTCCATATCCACAAAACAGTGCAGCCACAGCCTCCAAGTAATCTTTGTTGGCTCAAGTGCAAAGAACTTAATCTCATGTTTTGCAGGTTGACAAAACATGTATAAAATTTTGTGTCCTATATCCAACAATCCTCCTAAGGCGTTAGTTAGAAACACCTAAATTTAATATTTATTTGCACTGACACAGTGTGCCTTACAATGGGCTGGTGTGCCCAGCAGCTAATCAGATGATGCCCAGATTCCTGCTCCTCGATCCACGTGGCCAGGCAGTGATGCCACGTGGCACTTGGCCACGGCACATTTGACCTTGGAAGGCAGCGTGGCTGTCTCCTAGGGAAGCAGAATGACTAATATTATTTATCCCTGTCTTCTTAATGTAATCAAGTTTATATTTGATGCACTCTTAGTCTCAGTGACATTTTCTGTAATAAGTGTTTTATATTTAAAATGGAACGAACGTTGCTGTTAAGCACAAGGTCACCTTGTTTATCAGCGAGTATTACTTTTTTCTGCTTTAGAGTATCTGCTTCTCTTGTTTCTGTGGTTTAAATCCAGCTTGAGACCTTCAGGAACACAGTAGTTGTAGACTCTAGTGGGGAATATCAGAGAGCAGGTAGTCAAATAAAATCAAATGCCGTGGTATATTTCTCCTTGTGAGGAATACAGCCACTCCTAATGCATTTCTTCCATACCTCCATTATTTTTCCTTCCTTCCAAGTCAGTTTATGGGCCAAAAAGGCAGACAAACTGCCAGCTCTCATTTCCTGTGTAACACAGGCCTTGGAATTTTACCCAGTGTCTCTTCTCACTGATGTAATTAATTTTCTTTTTCTTTTTAATTATTATGAAACGACAGCTTGAAAAAACTGACCTGACCTTTATTTGAATACCTTGAGAGACGGTCTAGCTCTTTCATTGACCGATAGCTAGGACAGCCATCCTCACTGTTGAGGATGTGATGTCTCATTCTGCTCTGAATAACTTGCAGTGGTTAATTCTCACCGTGCCTTTCTCTGCAGGCGATGGTGCCACCAGTACTCTGTATTTCCTGTGGTGTGGCTGAGAGATACTGGTTTAGCGAGACCAGAGTAATGCCTCGGAGTGTCCCCTGTCAGGCGTTTTCTGACCTCCCTGATTGCTCCTGTCATTTCTCTCTGGACCCTCTCCAGGCTTCCAGGATGACAAAGAGCCGTGTGGGCGGCTGCTCTGTGGGTGGGTGCTGCAGCTCCAGCCTTTGCTGGGCTTTCAGCTGCGCATCGTCAGTCACAGGTGACGGTGACTTCTCCAGTGGCTGCCAGCGAGGCTCCTGCTCTTGGCAGCTCGTCCCTCCTCGCTGTCTGTGCAGGAGCCAGCGGTCACACACTCACCTGGGCTTGTCTGGGGTGTCCGAGGCCAGCGGGCCGCCCACGGCATCCATGAGTCCTGAGCCAGAACAGCAGCATCAAAAGGGAAGAGGAAAGGCTATAAGCAAAAACTGCTTCCCCCAGCAGTTACGCTCTGCCCCTGGTCACTCTTAGGTGTTCCCGCAGGTCAGACAATCCAGAGGGATTCATGGATCAACAGCACTGAGGCAGCACGGTGGTCCAGGGCCTGAAGAGACTCCACTAACACCACTGGGCGTCCTGTCTTGGCTGAGTATGTTCACCTGGCCGGGTGACTCGTGCTCATCTGAAGGACTCCCTCTCCTTTAGCCACTGACCTTGGCATTTGCAAATTTTGTCAACAATGTTTTTCACAGTTGTATCTCCTAATGCAATTATTAAACAGCACAGTTCTTGCAGAGAGACACACATTTTCAGCAGTGATTGCTGCTTCTTTTTGGACAACAAAGTTTTACCTGTTAGCTGCTAATTAATCCATGTAATGCAAATTGTGATGCATACAGATGCTATTCTTTTTTCTCCAGAATGTACAAGTTTCTTGATTTGTTTGCACCAGTGCTTTCATAAACCAAATGTATTATTTTGTCCAAGAATGAAGTCAGGTTTGTTTCTTACAATTTTTTTTTAATACTAAATTATTAAAATTATTTCAATTGTTGGAACATCTGTTAGCTAACTTGTAATAACTTCACACTCTCTTACCTCTGATTATTACTACAGAATCATCTAGCAGTCAGGTGTCATCTCGCTTTCTCTGGACACTGGCATGTGTTCTTCCAAGACCTTGGGATCTCTCTAGTACATCAGGATTTTTAAATACCAAACTCCATCGGGTCAGGTGCCTCCTCAGTCAAATATTTTGATTCTGAGATGCAAATTTGCTTGGCTACTGATCTGAAAATACTTATGCTTAAGAGATGCTGTTAAAACTTTCCTTAGTTTGCAGAAAGATGAGGAAGTTTTTTACTACCCTCATGCGAATACACAAATCCTTTTCTTTCTTTAGTTGCAAACAACTAAATCTCTGTATCAAGAAGCCTCCATCAAAAGTCTTCACTATCAACAGTTTTACCTATATCCACCCAGTAAGAGCCTAGGCTGTCACTTTTCAATGTATTTTGGAAAAAACCCTGCTTCCAAGTGCCGCTAGCACTTGCAGCAATCCAGTTTTTCCAGATTATTTTGAACACTCCTTATCACCTTCTATGCTTCATAAATTCTCACTTTTATTGTATGCCATATACCTCCTTTCCATAAACCCCTTCCTTCTGCTTTTTTTCCCCCCTCTGTTGGTTTTCTACAAGATTTCTAAGTGTTAACCTTTAAATTCCCTGATAGGCCAGAAAAGTGCTTAATCATGTCTGTCTTTGTTTTTTTTTTTTCACAACTACAGAGCCACAGATCTTCTTCATCTTGTAAACTCCCAGCAGTGAAATGTCTATAAATAAAAATTTTATTGCAGCTTTCTCCTGGAGAGTCCTATTTTTCTGATTGCTTGATTTGCCATCAGTTTAACCCGTAACTTCCCCTGCTGGAGGATTTACCCATTTGAAGTACCAATTTTTGCCTACATATATGCTCAGCTTCACACACTAAACACATAAAGATCTTGGTTAATGCCTTGTAGGCATCAGAAAGTGTACTTATATACATCTACAGGTACACACCTACATACATGTTGTGTATCTACTTACGGCACGTACACATACATGCATGTACCTGTATTTCCACGTCACACATGCAGTCGTACAAACACATTTATATGCAACGTAATTTTCTCTGAAACCAGAGGAGAGGCGTTTCTAAAAGTGTGTGCCTGTTGCCTGTAACACAGCAGTGCAGCATGGAACTGAAGCTGTCCTGGATGAAGATGTGTTTCCCTGTGAGTCCATCCCTGAATGGTCACTCAGCTCCTCCACCTCAGCCCTCTCCCTCCCATACCAACCAAGGCTCTGTTAATATTTGGACAGGGCTGGCTTTTCTGAGCAGGATGTGTCAAGGGACAGGAGGCAAAGGACTGCAGGTGGGAGGCACAAAGGTGTCCTCTATTCTGAAGTCCTTGGAAGTTGCTGGGGCTTTGGTTTACCTGAAAAGGAGAGAGAAACAAAAGAAGAAGTAAGATGCAGTAGGACCAAAGCAGTGCAAAACATCATCTCATGCTGCCTTCCACCAGAAATGAGTCTCCAGCTCATCCACTCCCTGCCTCTCCCTGCAGGGTCCTGGGATATCCTGGCCTCCATCTCAAGCAGCGGTGCTGGAGAGAGGCAGATGCTCCTCTCTGCATCTCGACCACGAAGGAAATGGCTCAGCATTTTAAACTCCCACCTGCTCTTCTCCTGAGCGCGACGGAGAGGTCAGTGATGAAGATGACAGCAGCAATAACATCCCCCACCTGTCCTTGAGATCTCCCTTGCTCTGCAGAGGAAGAGGAGGATCAGTGATGTCGTGTTGCCTGCAGCAGCTGCGTAGCCAGCGAGTTGTCACAGCTGAACAACCGCGCTCCCCAGCAGCTGACGGTGAGCGTGCTCTTGTCAGGCACACACATGTGACGGGAAACAAGTGAGCCAAAGCCACACAGACCCAGGGCCAGTTATACTGGCTGCACGGATGTGTCAGGACTCGTTAAAGTGCAGGTATGGCTTGCCTTTCCCTGCTGGGTCAGGAGGAGACACGGGAGCAATCTCACATCAGCAAGGAGTGTGCGAACCCCAACGGCTCCAACAGGGGGAAGCATTTTTTGCTGTAGTTCTCTAGTAGCATCAGCCTCCAGCTGAACACTGTGTCCAGCTGCGTGTCTCACTCCTCGGGCCGTGGCTGTTTTCCTGTGCCTGTCCCCTGAGGTCCAGCCCACTTGCTACAGACTTTTGTTCTGTTGCTTCACCTTCGGTCATAAAATCTCTTTCCCCGTGAAAGAAATAAGATGTTTGCTCCCTCAAAACCTCAGGGAGTCAAACAAAAACTGAAGAAGTGGAAGGGTAGAGGAGGACAGAGAGAATGGGTATGAGAGGACACCAGAAAGCAAGCATGGGGAACCAGGAAGATGTGGAGTGACTCAGAGGTTTTGATCCCCGTGGTGGGTAGATGAGGTGTGAGGAGGTCTGGGCGGGATGAAGAACTCGTCCCTCTGCCCTTGACACCTGCCTGGTGCCTTGAGATGGGCACTCACAGAGATGGGCTCTGCCAGGGCAGCTGTAGGTGGCTGGTGCCTGTGCTGGGACTGAGCTGATGCTGAGGCAGCTAATGCTGGAGGAGCCATCTCAGCTTTGCTGGTGGCTGGAGAAATGTGTGTTTGGGAGAGGAATTTCTGTGTTGTGGCAGGTCAGACTGGTCATTGCATTTCTCTCAAATGATGCCACTGCTGGAATGATATGAACTCTTGGAAACTCTGGAGGAGGTAAACAGGGAATTGATTTATTGATAGCACAGTACAGAAGTCTGTCCACAAGGGAAAGAAGATGAGCAGCCTGTGACGATGAGTGTTGGGAGCAGTGGGATTAGGGTGCAGGGCAGTTTCAGTGCCTGAGGCCAGGGGACTCTTGTTGTCCCCAGGCACTTCCCTTCCTCACTGGCCACACGCAGCTGGGTGATTGCAGGGCCTGCTGCGCTGGGGTGGGCACACAAACAAATGCCACATCTCTTGTCTGCCAGGCTCCATCCTTGCAGCCAAGTGATGGATCCCCACTTCCCAGCAGCTTTGATACATCCACACGGACTTTTGGCCACCTGGTCACCTGTAGTCAGCAATGTTCCCCCCTTGACTGCTGCAGAAGGGCTCTCTGAGCACCAGGGTGATGCTGACCCTGCTGGAGAGCCACAGAGTGACCATGAGCCAGGACAGATGGCAGGGCCCCTCACCAGCCTGCTGAAAGCTGTGTGTGGGGATCTCAGAGTCCAGCTCCTCCCCATCCTAGACCATACAGAGCAGGGATTCTGTGTGGGAATGGGTGTCAGTGGATCCCTCTCACCCTGAACCATTTTCCTCTCTGGAAGAGCATTCACCTTTAGGAGGACCCTATTTTCACTGGGTGACCTTCACTGAAGGGGTGCAGGTGCGGGAGAAGTCCCCCACTGGCTACTAGAGCTGCTTCACTTTGACTCTGACAAAGCTGAAGGGGAAAAAACCCCTACATTTAAACCCATTAACTCTTCCTGCACCAAGCTTGGGAGCCTGGAGGCAGCAGGGAAATGAGGCACAACTGCTGGGGTCGAGGAGCCCTTCCCAACCTGCAGCCTTTCAAGCAGTCACCTCTCTTCATACTTGCTTTTTAGACTACTTTATCTTTGTGAAAGACTCGGAGGCTGAAGCGAGTTTCTTTTTTTTTTCCCTTCTTTTCTTTTTTCCTGCAAAACCTTCTTCAACTAGAAAGAAGATGGTTGCCCTGCAGTGGCATGAGCCAGCTCTAGCTCCCCTTTAGCCCAGTGGGCATGTAGTGCCACCAGCAGCTGCCAGTTCAGTCCTGGCTTTGTGGGGGAAAAAACCACTGGGGAAAAAAACAAGCTGTAAGAGAGGAAATGGATGAGCTCTGATAGTATTTAACTACTGCCTTTTCCCTGTCTTTCAAACACATGGAGAGAAGTTGGCTGCTTCTCTGCTGGTCCGTTTCCTTTCCTCACAGTAACAGAACTCACCCATGCTGTGGCCAGCTCAAATCATGGATACACACCTGCAGGAAACCATGATAACTCCCAGCCACAGCTCGGGGGTCTGGATATAGACCCACCCTTTGCATCCCTGTCCCATCCTCACTCACCACTTCAGTCCTTCTTGGAAAAGCCTCACAAGGAATATTAACTCTTCCTGCAGAAGCCACGCTTAGGAGCCACGAGCTGTCAGACGTGGCCAGCTGCTCTGCCTGGTGCTCCCACTGCCTCTCCAGGGTAAGATCTCTGTGAGTCCCTGCCAGTCTGAGATGCACTCACCTGTGCTCCCCTGGCCCTACAGGTTATTGTCCAGCATTATCCGTGCTCTCAGGGGGCACCCACATATTCCAACAAAGCAGAGCTTTACCATGAAGGCATCGAGTTGAAGAGAGCCATTCAGTGGTGCTGCAGCTGCTGGGAGAGCGCTGTGTATCTGTTTTCCTACTCAGGGAGATGAAAACCTGTTAAATCACTATGTGATGACAGATAAGGAGGTATCAATGAGCAGAGGCCTAGACAGCAAGGGGAAAGAATACACTCATTGTGATGAGAGAAGCAGCAGCAGACAATCGCACTAGCCAGAGGACCATGTAGTTCAGCTAAGGGAAGCAGGTGAGGGCAGAGCGGCAGATGCCGGTGCACTGCAGGGAATCTCAAGTGATGCTGTGGAATCAGAGAAGTGATGCTGGGAGGAGACCTCCAGAGGTCTCTGCTCCAGCCTCTGACTCAGTCAGGTCACCATAATTTTGTCCAACCAAACCTGGAAACCCTCCAAGAGCGGAGATACTGCCACCTTTCTGGGGACCTGTTCCAGTGCTGCTTTTTCACACTTCTGGATAAAAAAGTCATTCCTGAAGTTCATCCTGAACCTACCAAGTTTCAGCTTGTTGCCACTGTCCCTTGTTACATCACCTGCTACTATTGAGAAGACCTTGGCTCCATTATCTTTGTAACCACCTTCCAGATATTGGTAGGAAACCATATAGGGTGTAAACTAGATATCACACAATTACCAGGAACATGGTAGTGTAACAGTCATCTCCAATGTTAAAAATCCTGTTCAGGACTGGTAGAAAGAGAAATAAAAACAGTTCATTAATACCACATGTATGATGTTACAGGTTGTTTAGACGGCACTCAGAAAGCTAAAAGGGGCTTTTCTCTGGTGCAGCTCAGTGTCAGCCAGGAACTGCTCGAGTTCATACCTGGAAATGCAGGGACAGAGCAAATATTAAAAGAGATAAACACCAGTAAGAACTCTGCTGCCATGGGGAAACTACCTTCAGAGTTACGGACCAGTGAATCATCTCCCATCATCATAATGGGCCCCAGGCCTGTAATTCTCAGCATGACATGACAAATTCCTTCACCAAACCATCACTGAACCTACAAAAGGTTTGTTAGTTGTAAATAGCAATTAAGTCATAGAGCAGGTGGCCATCAAAAATAAATTTGGAGCGCATGATCATAATTTCCTTACATATAATTTCAGTGGGTAGATAAATAAGAATAAGCCTGCACTGCATATGCATGTTTTGTTTCAAAAGAAATTAAACCCCAAGGAATTTGAGACTCTTTAGTGTGGACTGCAGTGGTAAGGAAACTGGATGTTTCCTTACAAAGAAAGGAAAAGATGCCCAGAATTTCTGACAGAGATGTGCAGTGTCTCTGGAACATGCAAAGTAAAGAAGCAAAAGCCCCTCTGTAGCTACCTGGATGAGCAGCCACAAAGTGAAGGGTAAGGAGAAAATTTTTCTTCAAATGTTTGTAGATATAACATCAATCTGGAAAATGGATTTTTAAAAGAAGAGATAGTTCTTCTTATAAGTAAATAACTGAACCAGGAAGGAGAAAATGGCTGTGCAAAGAAGATGGGGTCAAACCCTAAAACTATTTGTTAAAATTAAATAAATATAAAACATATACAAATAAAAGTCTTCAACCAGGAAAATGCTAGTGAAGAGCATGGCAGAGGGCAGGAGCATAATGAATATGAGGGTACAGGAACTGCCACACCTGATTTGAAGGCAAAGCATACATTAATGTGTTGAAACCAAGAAAAGAAGCTAAGACCTGAATTTTGATGGATTTTTTAAAACCGTAATAATTTTTATTCTTAAGAAAGCAACAAGGAGTTACAGAATTTCACAAGATAACAGGCACGGTTCAAATAAACTTCACCTTATCTGTGCTGACTCAGTTTTGGGAGTTGGAGGTCCATCAAAAAATTCCTTCCTTCAACCCAGACTTAGGATACATGTCAGTAGGTCACTTGCCCTTTCACTCCTTAAAAATTATCATCTGCCCCATGTTACTGGGCAGCACTAATTGGGAATTTCCAGAGTCTTTCTCAAGGAAATGCCTTTATCCAGAAAATCTCTGGTTTTGGCAGCACATCCCACCTCCTTTCATTCCTGTGCCCTTTTACTTGTCTCCTCTTGACTCTCCTCACAACACCTACAAGGAGGAAGGTCTCTATCCAAACCCATTACCTTTTCTGTTTCTTGTCTTGTCATGAGTTTTTTTGCCCTGCTCTGACCTTTCTGATTTCCACGATGCCTTCACTTCACTTCCACTTTTCCAGTGAGAAGAAACACTGCAAAACACGTCAGCCTGGAGTGTGTGGAGTATTGCTCTTGCCCTTCACAGGACTTGTGGACAGCACAAACAAGATCAGAGTCATGAAGATCCAGAGTGTGGGGGCTGGACTGAGAGCAACCTCAATGCTCTGCTGGAATTGGATCCCCTTTTCCAGTTCAGACCCTGCCAAAACCATAGGCTATTTTGAAAAACACCACATGCTCAGTTTCTTCTAATCAATTTCCTCAAGCCGAAATTTAGCCAAAGTTTCATTGGCCAAATGACAAACTTAAACCAGGAGCTAAGGACTTGCTGAACCCAAACTGAAACCTCTCACCTTTTAAATAAGCCAGCATCGTGCTCACCAAGATACACAGGGCAGGAAAATTCAGTCCCTTCCAGCTCCTAAATCGTCTGCTGACTCTGTAAATGGGCAGGACCATCAACACTGAGCTAGCTTGGCATGACCCTTAGATTAGTAAAACTGCATCTGACACCAGCCCACAGCTCTCCGCTCCTGGTAAGGGGGAGATGAAGTGAGCAGCAGCTCCTTGCTGACATTGGCCAGGTGGGTATGCAGAGATGGAAGGGTGATCTCCCTTTCCCTGTACAGCTTTGCCTCTCCCAGGTCAGGTGAACCAGACTAACCTGAAGATGGCTGTGGATTTTCAGCTTTCACTGGATGTGCTGAAAGTTACTTAATCAAATTTAGATTTACAGAAATACACCTGTAAATTCACAGGAGCAAATATGTCTCCCTATGAATGAACACCCTGTGTCTCTCCAGCATGCCCTGTAGGAGTACCAGAAGGAAAATGATCCAGTCTCCTGGATGTTCTGTGCACACCCTGGCTGATCCCACGAGGCAGAGGTGGCAATATTCCTAACTCTGACCTGCACCATCAACCATTATATTTCCAAAGGTTGCAGCCCCCCTGAAGTCTGCCTCAGGCACCTCCTGTGCAGGGAAGAAGCAGGACCTATCGTAATAAGGCTGGAACTGAAGTCATGCCATCTCCAGGAGCAGGTAGGGACAAGAACACAATCCTCTGGGAATGGCAGTGGTGCTGGTGACACTGGCACTAAAGATAAAACGAGCCAAATTCACACCTAACACAGGCCAAAATTTCAGGGCAGCCTCAGCAGTTTACAGCAGCTAAGTGGCTGATCATGTGAGAGATTATTCACAGGCTGAAATTTTTCATGGTCTCCTGCCAGCCTTGAACACTGACTTACTCTGAGACCTTATTATTTAAGCAACTTTTATTCCACCCTCCCCAAATTATCCATAAAACTAAGTGGCTCCATTTTCAAGTGCCCAGCCAAGATACTGGCACCCATTTTTTGGACATGCATTTGCATGGGTGCTCAGTATCTTTCACAATCAGATACATGATAAGTGAAGAATGAGGCCCTGATGTAGAGACCTAGGAATTCTAGGTCTCTTAGGAATTCCTAGAGGCCTAGGAAGTCTAGGAATTCTGGCTGTATGTTTTCACATCTGTCAACTTTGCTGGGTAAAACAAGGTGATAATATTGGGCAACTCAGGTTATATGGAATGTTTTGAGGACAGGTGAGTTTTTGTAAGCAGCTTTAAAGGATGGACAGTTTGTTTTTGTGCAGTAGCTTAAGCCTCAGGATGAAGGATCAGAACATCTGGGTCTAACTGCTCCTGGCCCAGCTTATGTTCCCTGTGTTCATTTCCTTCAGCTTCCTTTTCATAAACCAGGGATGCTACTTGTGTTTTCTGTAGGATACCTGTGCAGAGAAGTTTATTTTCATGTCTAAAGCCTTATGAGACTTTCCAGAAAGGATCTCTAGGGGCAGAAAATAGAGTAGCATAAAAAAAAAGAAAAAAATAAGATGCTGCTTTTCCTGTTCTCGGGACCATTCCACTGTCCCCACAGCTCAGACAGTAAGCTCCTGAGGATGTGTGTCTGGAGACAAAAAACATCCTCGTATGGTTAAAAATCTCACAGGGACCACTTAAGCAGCAAGTGTAGACAAGGCTGAGCTGCACTCAGGGTGATTTTGGTCACCACGCAATTCACACCTTGGATTACCAAGCACTCAGCTCCGGTTCATCAGCAACCTCTCAGGGTAAGAGAGGGCTCCTTCTTGCATGGCCACCTCATCCCAGATCTGCGCCGAGACTGAGGATGGCAAGTGTGGCGTGTATCCACCTCCCTGAGCCAGTTTTCACCTGGCCAGCCCAGGTGAGAAGAGCAGTGGTCCAGGCCAGCAAATATCCGGGCTCCCTGCAAGGTTCTCCTGCCTGAGACAGAGAGACGAAAGCCAGACCTGAGTCCTGAGCTCACACTTCCGGCTATGAGCTTAAAAAAGAAAGGGGGTGAGTCAGCACCCCGTGGCTGTGCAGCGGCTGGAAACTGTCCTAAGCTGACAAATAAATGTATGGCCATTTCAGAGGAATCTCACCCACCAGCACATCCACGGCATTTCTGACTAGCACCACTGAAATGGGTTCAAACAGTGAAATGAGACAGACACTGTTGGTAACATGCCTGTTTTCTCTCATCTGTTGCCTCAGCAAGCCCGTTCTGGTTTAAGTTAGTGTATTTATTAAAAGATAAACCAAATCCTAATCACTTTCCTGCTCTGTAAAAAAAAGAAAAGATTCTATGCTCCAGCCCATTTAACTGAAGCAAACATTATCCATACTGTTACTGAATGGGTTGCTGAATTACTTTTCGTTCATGGAAAAGAATATTATTTCTTTGACATCCTGTTTTCAGTTGCTTACAATTAGAATTTGCAATTTACAACTGCAAAACTGAGTTGGTAAGGCATTCTAAAAATGAGTTCAAATTTTCTTTAATGGCTTCAATGAATTTTCAGATAAAACACAGAAAGTTGTTACCTTAAAGTATAAAAAGTAAATTGAGTCTCTAAAATTGTTTGCTACTCAGTTACTTCTAACAAAGAGCAAGTTTGTTTGGTTTTTTTGGTTCTTTGGTTTGGTTTGAATACTCCCATGAGCTCAGCTTTAGGCTTGCACTCAATGAGGTGTGCTTGCCTGAGTCAGGGTCCTAAATGATGGTCTGTGGCTGCGCAGTGAATTCCTGAGTTCTCCCTGCAGTTCTAATTAATTCACGTAATTTTGGGGTGTCTGTTTCTTTTGCCCATGTCTCAGAGCAGGTTAGCAGTCCCTAGGTCTGCCAGGCAGGAGGGCATCTACTTGTGCTCCAAGAACTTGGCTTTCCAGACAAAATGAAGGTGTTTCAGACCTATTTGAGCTAAGTACATTAACTGCTCTTGCCACTCTCAGGGACATGGTACAGGAGCAGCAGCCTACCTTCAAGGATGTGAAAATGCTGTTTTCAAATAAGATCCTCATTGCTTTCTTCAAGATGCTGTATTAAACCAGCAACAGAAACATAAACAGAAAGCATGTGATGTTAGTAAGCAGTGGATGAAGTTTTAACAAATTAATGCAGGAAAAAAAAATGCAGATGTTTCAAACGCAGCTGGGGAGAAGCCAATTTTGTACGTCCAAAGGAGAGTTGGAAGCAACAATCTTTACACCTGGATTCCCAAATCTTCATCTCAAGAGCCCTGAAGGGAGCATGGCAGAGAGGAAGCAAGTTGTTCAGACTCTGTGCTTGAAAGTAGAGACCAAAGTCTTTCGAGTCTGCTCCCGAGATTCGCTCATGCCCGTCAGCAGCACGGGGTCCGTCCTGTGCTCCACCTGGTAGAAGGGACAATTCCTCAGGTGCTCCGACATGCTCGGGACACCGCTGCACTGCCAGTTGTGGACTCTGGAGAACAGGCTGCTGAACTGCCAGATCTAATGCAAGAGAGGGGACAGGAATTGGGGAGAGAAAATGAGCATTTTAATACCTGTCTATGCTTATGGTGTGCATTACTCACTCTGGACACTCTAATGGATGTCTGATTGTACAGGGCTGGCACAGCAAGTGAAAATGGGGTCTGTATTGTTATGTACCTTGTACTTGCTGGTTTTGCTGCTTTAGTGATCACCTGCCATTTTTAATGGGAAGTATCCTACAGTTTGGTGTCAATCCAGAGCAGGGCATGAGAAAATTCAGGATACCTGACCACTGCACCTCTACGGAAAACTCCATCACATGTGCAGTGTGATCCAAGATGTTTGTAAAGCAAAGTGACCACAGCATGCCTTTGTATCTCAAAGATACGAATCTCAAAGAAATATGACTTCATAAAGACCTTAAGACAAAGCAATTAACATTACAACACTGCTGTTATTCACCCCACCCCAGAAAATCTGGGAAATCTAAAGTTAAAGTTATTCCTAGAGGACATACAAGCTTGTAGAAAATAGAAATGTGCTGTTAAACATTTCTGTTTCTGTTCGCAGTGATACCATGCACCATTTAGTGATATACTAGCATGTAGTGATATGACTATGATTAAGTGGTTTTAATATTTTCTGTATACCATTAAATCAAATTAATTTTTAGTCAGAGTAGATTTCTTCCCCCTAAAAATGTTTCTTCCTTGGGAATAAGGACAACATATGGGTGAGTCATGCTTAAGGTTGCCTGACCTTGTCCTAGTCCTAAGTAATCATAGCTACTACACACAGTGGTAAAGAAATTCAGAATAATTACAAATTCAAGCAGAGTCTCTGCATTGGAAACAAGATCCCTGTGTAGCCAGCACAGAGAGCTAAAATGAAAAGGGTTAGACAGTCCTTAAATTCAACACTGCTGGTTTGAAATTGAGCTACAATAACTGAAGTTAGTTGTTCTATGATTGGGCAGCTCGAATGTCTTCCTTTTACTGATGGAAGCCACATCCTCCAGTAGATTATTTCAGTGGCTAATTCCTGGTTTGGATTGGGCTAATTCAATTTGTGGCCACCAGACTTTGCTACACAGATTTTGAATTCACCACATTTCATGTTTTTTCTTTACCTTAATAAGAAGTCATAAATTGATAAGCTTCTATTTGATAGGAATCAATGGGTAGAGATCTTCATGAGTCTGCTTGAAAGCCAGGTCCTTAGATAATCTCTGTGAGTCTTTCCTGGATCTCTACATTCCTTGTTCCTAGATCTCTGTCTTGTCTGCTTGGTTAGGCTGAAGTCCCATGCTACTCTTCCGAACAGTTTTATGTAACAGGGGGCTTGTCAGTGTTAGGTTAATGGCTGGACTTGATGATCTTAAAAGTCTTTTCCAACTTAAATGATTCTATGACTCTATGATTCTATGTTAGAGCAGCTGCAGGGCTACCAACTAAAAAAATCCCTGTAATAACTAATGTTCAACTAGCTGTGTCTACATATTTCTTTCTAAGCAACCTAAACAGCCAGTAAGGGTGGTAATTTTCCAGCACAAACAGTGGGAAACCAGCTTTGCAGAAGGCAGTTTTCTATCCCCAAGCTGCTTCCTCACTCATAGTAATCCTATGAAAACTAATTATGAAAGCCCTTGGAGTTTGATGTGAATGCCTGAGCTCCTTTCACAGACACGTTTCCTTGTTCTTTACCTTTCTGGCATTCTAAAGCATTTTGACATACCCTCGACTGGCTTGTAAAAGCATGAATTTCAAGTTCTTCAAAAATCACATGTGATGCTTAAATATCAGGAATTCTTAGTTCTTAGTGCCTAGAAATGGTGCACATGCAAACGGGTTACCCAAGGTGAGCTTGGGTGGGGACTTCCAGCTAGTCAGAAAATGTTTAGTTACACCTTCATACTTCTGCTAGGTGTACTGCACTCCACAGCCCTGGCCCCCGACAACAAACCCCTGTGCAAATTCACAGCCTCATGAACCTTCCCCACATCTGCACGTTTATATGCAGCTTTTCTTCTCATTCCCGTGTTTGATCTGAAGAGAACTCGTGACTCTTTTTCCCAGTGTCACAGTCACTTGCCTTTTTGCGAGCTTTCCAAGAAGTACCACCATGGGAATATCTTTTTTTCTCCCAGACCAGCAGGACCATTCCCCTCTCTTGAAGAAGAGTGGCACAGATGTCCCTCATGAGCACTGACACTTGTGACAGCTGAGATAAACTGAAGCTGTCCAGGAATCCCGCAATGTACTTGAGCACTTCCACTGGGAGGCTGCTCAGCAAGTCCTTGTTTCTCCCGCGACTATCCACTGTGGAATTGCACTTCCCTGGTTCAGCAAGAAGGGTGTCCACCTCTGGCTTAATAGCAAATGTCTTGAGAGGCTTGCTGTAAATAACCTTGGCCTTAAGTCCCTCGGGGCGGAAGTGATTTTGGACAAATGGACATCCCAAGTAGGCCAGTGGGCAGCGATGCTGGAACCATCCATCCAGGCATGACTGGATATCAGCGTGCACATTCTTGAAGTGGGACGGGAACTCGTCCCTCCGAAAGAAATGACTGCAAGTGAACGTGAAAGCTGAACTGCTTTTGTTGTGTCTTCTGGTGACACATTCAGTGTAGAGCTCCATGTGCAGTTCTGGCGGGCTGTTTTCATCCAGAATATCTGCTAGAACTGCGCTGGAGGAGAAGGGCTCCAAAGGAAAGCTGTACGTCTGTGTTGCAAAATCCACAAAGAGTCCATCAATACCTCTTGCTTCAGAGATCTCATGGCCTTTCAGCTCTTTTTCCAGAGCACACAGCAGTGTGGCTTCAACTATATTTGTCTTAGGTAGTTCTTCTACGTTTATTCCCAGTTCTGAGGTATCCACTGACTTGTCTGAAGTTGGCATCTTGTGGCCCAGTGCATCTCCTAGTCGTGCTCTTTTGCCACAGTAACTAACTGGCACTTTGAAGGTGTAGACAGTCTTCACCTCCTGGGCTTCCAAGTTCCCATAGACGAAGTCTTTTTCTCTGGGCGTGCAAGCAGCCATCTGGCCAAAGCGGATGAGCATTCCCCCATGATGTACCAGGTACATGTTGTAATCAGCCACACCGACTTCCTTCTTCAGCCTCTCCAGGACCCCTTCTTGCCAGGGAGCCAGTCCATTCAGTTCTCTACTCGGTGTTACTTGTTCAGACTTTTGGCCCTTTCCCTCTCCTGCACCATCAGGTCCTTCCTTTTCCTTCTCTGTGGAGCTGGCAGCATGAGGGGCTGATGCTGTTTTCTTGGAAGCCTCCTCTTTCTTTTGTCCCGTGCTGGTTGCTGAGCCCGTTACCTGGCAAGCCAGAAGCTCTTTGCTGAAAATGTTTTCCCAGGTTTTGTAACTCCCCAGATCCATTCCCTCTTTGTCCTTTGCCAAATCTTCCCGCTCACGTTGGCTGAGCTCACACTGGTCATTGCCCTCTTGGGAACCACAGGCAGCTCCTCCCACAGCACCTGCTTCTCCACCCACGGCTTGATCCATTAGCTCTTCCAGTTCATCCTTTTTCCTCCACTCTGGAAATAATTCAGCTACTTTCAAAGTCCTGAAAAGTATCTTCTGGTCTCTGAGTGCCAAAGCTGTGTCCAGACACTCTTCGTTCAAGGTCTCTTTCATAATATTCTTGTGCAGGGTTGTGTCTGAATCCACGTTTGGCCAGCGGTTCCACTCCATCGAGCAGCAGACAACGCTGGCTGGACAGACCTGGAGGTGCTTCCCCAGCTTAAAGCGGGCCATGGAGAAGGGGCAGCCATAGGCTGAGTTGAGGCAGGACACCTGCTCCAAGGGGCAGAGCAATTTGTGCTCCTCCTCCTTGCACATGTGGAAGGCGGCCCCGCAGTGGAGGCGGCAGCTGATCACCATGCAGGACACGGAGACCTCAATGGGTGCGCGGCAGTGCCGGCTGAAGCATCGCTCGCAGTGCCTGTGTTGCCCAGGGGGAGCTTTCTGGGCCCGGTGCTGTGTGTGGCAAAGACAAGAAGACAAGAGTTATTGCCCGAAGGAGCGAGGATGGCCACAGACCCTCCATGCCCATACTTGGTTTCCACACCTGAGGCGCTCACACGCACTTCTAGTGGGAGTGAGGCTGTGAGAAAGTGACTGCCAGCTCCCTACAGTCACGTATCACCTCTGAGCCCCACGGTACAGCGTGGCCTGGTAGCACCACAGATGCAGATAAGGTCTTTACTCCTTAGCTCAGGCAGCCAGGGTGTGAGCTGTTTTCTGTCCCAGTATTTCACCAGGCTGCTGAAATCAAGACTGCTAGGGGCACAGTGAAGGAGCATCCCACTTCCTCAACACTGAGTAGGAAAAATGACATCCTTTTTCCTCTCTAGGTTTGGCCTAGGCATCTTCTCATCTCCCCACAAAGACATGAATGTTGCACAAATGAACCTCCCTTTGCTCTCCACCAGCGAGGTCAAGAGTGAGGATTATCTTCAAGGTCCCAGTTCCCAGTGTGGAAAACAGCCTGGGTAAGAGCTAATTTCCTTGGCCTTCTTTACTCTGCTTTCCTGATTTACTCTTACACTCCAATTGCTGGATTACAGAACTAGAGGCTGCTCAGTCACTACTTGGAGCTACTTCCCTGGATACCTTCAACTGGTATGAGTAACTTGGCCCAAAGAAGACCTGCTGCAAGTAGCAATCTCCCAACTTTTGACTTCCTGCTCCTTACTATAGGAGCTGCATTCCAGCCTGGTTCTGGAATCACTGAGAATCTTCGTGGAAAGAAAAAAGCTAATGATGAGGAGGAACTCCAGTTTTGTTTCCAAACAGGACCCAGGGTGCTTTTCTTTTTTTATGTGAAAATAGGAAAAAGATTTTTGACAAATCTTCCCACCACACATTTCATGCAGTAGGAACTGCCATAGGCCCAACAGACTCTCACTTGGCTCTGAGAGAAGACAGATATTGGTAGTAAAATAATTTAATTTAGGCTTTGTTTTTTTTTTCCTAGGGTTAAAGAAAACTCAGCAGTGTTTACCTATATGTGTTTTCTTTTGCAAGCCCAGGGTTAAGTGACCTAGCCCTGAGGAGAGGTGTGCTGCAGAGGAAGTGGGCTCAGGCTCCAGGGGAAGAGATGCTTTGTGAAGAGCTTCCTCTCTCTTTCTTAGAGGTATTCTCTTAACTCTGTGTCTTTCACACCTCTACACCCTGGCAGTGGAAGTCATGAACAACACTGGAGAAGGAAAGACGTCTGGGAAAGGCAATGCTTGTGGGTCCCTGCACAAATACCAACACTCACATTTGAAAATTTGATGTGCATTAATTGCTCAACACGACTTTGTCCCATCTTTTGCAACTTCCAATGCTGATCAATGCCTGCTTAAATCTCCTAATGAATCAACCCCATTCTCTCTCAGCCCTGCAGAGTAAAGGAACACAGCCCTGGTGGTTCAGCCTCAGAGACAAACTTACACTCTCAGGTATTAGGCTCAAGTACCTTCACCTTGGCAGGGAAAGAGCTCAAGACAGCAACGCAGAAAAAAACCTTTGTGACTTCCCATTATAACATCCCTGCCTTGCCTTGGGAAGCACTGGCTTCTGCACAGAGGTGACACCGGGGTGCTGGCCAGGGTGGCCTCAGCCACACCAAGCCCTTAAATACATGTGGTTTGGGGTGGCACCTGTCCTGCTTTAGGCTGTTTAGTTACATCTACTTTTATGCAGCTCAGAGAAGCAGGAGATACAGATGGACTTATTTCACATTGGCGGCATCCTTGCTGCTCTCATTCTTGTAGCATTTTGCTGCAAATATAATCTCTAAAAATAGTCCCAGCCATGACTTGCATAAGGTCAGAGGAAGGCTGGGTACATTACACTGCAATAAAAACACGACTGTGTGAACAATACTTTCCACTGCAAAAGTAACTCTTTGGGAGAAATAATTGACGAAAAAGCCCCCCTACATCAGAGGCATGGGCCTTATTGTTCTCCAAAACACAGAAAGGACTGATGGCAAAGTTTCTGGAGAGGAGCCTGCTTTCACACTGCTGTATGCTGAAATAAACCTCATCCAAATCATGTGTAGAGAAAGAAAATACATGCTTTGTTTATGAAAAGTGACCATATCACAGCTCGGATGCAGAATCAGTCTTCCTCATTATTCAGGCATTTTTTAGTTTAGTTTACCTCATCTCTAACTTGCATATGCTGTTCTTTTCAGACAAAAGAGATCTATGCCTCTCTTCTCATTGTCAAATCTGTGAACATAGAGGACAGGAAGAAGGAACAGAGAGTTTTTTTCTGATATTTATCAGGGTTTGAATGCTTCTTCTATTCTGATATGCCAGTAATCAGGAACTCTGTATTTTAATTGATAATTTAGTTAGCTCTGTAGTTTAGTTGATGGTATTATTGCAACTACAGAAACTACAAACTCAAAACACTCAGCAGAAAGTTTACAATTTTGCCTCAGTAGGTTTGATACATAACATCCAGAGGCAGGTGACACACAGGTATGTCAGGTGACAAAACATTTCTCTAAACTTGCACACTTCTCGATTCCCTTCAACTTGCAAAATTTCTGAAAGTCTGGGTTAGGAAACAAAAAAACCCAAACCAGAAATGATTACTTCAATCATGTTCAAGCTACTGTGTAAAGAAAGAATGCACATTACAGTCCACAGTCTGTCCACTTTGGTAAATCTTTATTTTTAGACCATCGTGCCAGCAAATCAAGTAAGGTTTAAAAATATACAGCTGCTATTTTAACTGCAGCTACGTCTGTGTCTGGAGTGGACCTGTTCAGTGATAATAACATACAGTTTATAAACCAATTAAAATTTATTTTCAGGAGATATATATTTAATTAAGTTGCGCTCAATGAGCCAAAATAATACAAGTGTTTTCTCATTTGGCCTGTGCTATATGTGACTGATCATTTGACATACTAAGGTCATACATTGTACCTGAGCTCTTTGCACAGAATCCAGGGATACCTCCCAGTTTGAAGAATCATCAAAAAGGGCCACGAGAAACCCAGATAATGACCCTGAAGAGTGCCTCTGAGATGAGATTGCAAATGAACATAAAACAATCTTTCTAAATTTTACAACATGATAACAAGCTCCTAAAAAAATCTCATGAAAGTTCGCATCCAAATGCTGGAGCCAAGAATGCTGAAGTTATATATAACGTTACAGCAGAAGGAATGTGAATACTTTTGGTGAAGTGTACAGGGCAGATAGGCAATGTTCTCTATTTCTTTTAACCCTTGTTACCTAGTGTGTTGTGTTTATCTCATCTTTATCCTACTGAAATCTTGAGGGGAATACAGTTATTAATTTTCTTACAGTATAAGAATTTTCATGTCAGTATATTCACTATCTCAGATCTGATCATGTTCACAATAAAGAATTTATCTTTGCAGTACTAGAGGAGCACTTGATGTTAAAAAATATTATTGCTTCTATTTGGCAGATGTAGAATTAAAGTTTAGAAAGATGAAAATACACAGAATTAAATATAGTATTTTATACAAATATGTAAATGCCATGCAAAAATGCCAAGCATAGAGATGCTCAGGTTCTTATGTTTCACTTGCAGTTGCATGTCTCCTGCACAAAAACCATGGCAGAGCCAGCTGTAGAATCACATTTTCTAGGAAACCAAGTAAGTCTTCGTAAACTAGTGATTTTCTTTTCCTTTCATGCACTGCTCTTCCTCAATCATGACTTGCTTAACAACTTTGTCAAGTAATCAGGCTTGGGTCTCCTTTTGCTAAACAGATGTTTTTATTTCTTAGAGCTGAGGACAAAATCACTATGCCATTGGAAGCCACACTGTACTGCATTTGTACATGAATCTCAGGAGCCCAGGTTTTCTTAAGTCCTCTCCTTAGACACAAAATAAAAGGCAAATCCAAGAATGCCACCACCTGGAATCACGGGGACCTCTAAATGGGTCGAACTCCACACCTCAACACACACAGAAGGGAAAGCTACAGCTTGAGTGACCCGCTTGGCACCTGGCACAGTGGGTCACCATCCTTCACGGCACTCCTGCTCTGCAGTTGCCATTCAGACTGACCTTGTACATACAAGTTGCCAGCCAAGCTTTAAATGAGGCAGGCAGTGAGTATGGTACGGCTCAGGGTAGGTGGGAAAGGAGAATTAAAGGTGTAGATGAAATCTTCATCAATAACACTAATAACATTCCAGTGAGCATGAGCAGGATTTACTTTTGGGGTGACCTTGAACAAGTTCACATGGATTTTATAGGGGCACTTCGATTCCAGGGCAGTCCTGGTGAACTTGAAATCCTTAGTATAAGACGTGAGGAGGGGTAAGGTTTTCTGTGAAACAATTGACTTGTTGGATAAGCCCAACAATGGAAGGATGAAGCTGTGACGATTAGGGAGCTACTGCCTGTATTTTCTAGCTGGGGATCATCTGGATGAGGCTGTGGTGTTTCATAGCAATAACCACCATTTCAGAGTTACGGAACAGGTTGGAATTGCTTCATACTGAAAAAAATAAATCCACAGTATAGTGCATCAGTCGAGGAAAGACTTCAATCCACGCTCCTTGCCTTTATTCCAGAGCATGCCCGTTGCTCAGTTTCTCACAGCAGCACATCAGCAGAGCTCTCCTCAGCTCCCTACACCTGACATGCAGGACCATGGAGACCAAGAGAAGCTGTTGCACCATCAGGCCTCCCCGCCGCCTGGAAAATCTGTGCTGCACACAGGCAGTAAAGTGGCACCAAAATTTGCTTGTGCAATTTCTGACTGGTGAAAACAGCACTAGAGCTGTTACAGGAGGAGCAGGGAGACTTCAGAGCGGTGAGGCACAGGTAACACAGGGCACTGCTGGTGGGAACCCCTCACTGCCCTCCCCACTAGAAGACCTGGATAAGCAATGTTCCTTGCTCCTCCCTACCTGGTGCAATGCAGCCATAGCCCACCTGAGAGAAACCCTTCCAAAAATTCCAGGTGCTGAAATGTTCCCTTGGGCTGGTGGCACTATGCAGGATAGCTCAGCATCAGCATCTTGTGCTGGGCATGTTGGGGAGTCGTGTGGGAGACAGGCAGATCAGCAGGCTGTGACATGGAGCTGCTCTGCTGCTCCTCGGACATGTCAGGGGTCCCTGTGCTGTCCTTGGTAGAGACACAGTCAAGCAAACTTGCACTTTGCATTGGTAACTAGGAAATGGGTTTGATCTTGGTTTGAGTTCAACAAGTGCTTTAAAGTAATAGGTCCAGTTTTGTTGCAGTTTGAGGGAAAAAAAAAGGGGGGGATAATGGTCCAAACCATGTTTTTGGGCTCAGGTTCTATTTTATGCTCTGGTAACAATCTCATTAACATACTTTTCTGAAAGATGCCCAGGGTAAAGAATCTCAGAGCTATTGGTTAAGCTCTAAGTCATAAAATAAAAATAAAAGAGATTAATGAATAAAAATTGCTAAGTAGTCACAAGACTAAATGGTACAGTAGTACCTCTAACTCTTGTAATTCTTACTTCATCATTCATTCAGTCTAGATTGCCAACATAAAGTTTGCAGTCTCAATCTACAAAACTAATTTAATTTTAAGTCTAAGCACTTTTGCCATGAGATTGCTCTTGCCTCTCCTCTGACCCTTACTGCATCTCCTTGTCTTCTCTGAGTTTCCTGAAAATAACAGAAATCGAATTTTTGATTTATCATCTGATCTGCTGCTGAAGCTCCCCTCTTACAATCAGCATCTTAGTTCTTCAAAATCCTGCATACTGTGCTGCAAACTACAGCTAATTCGCTGAATATATTATGGAGGGATTTTTTTTAGAGTAGTATGTCACAGAAGTGCTCACAGTTACCAGCTGCCTCTGTTTTAGAGTGTCATTTAAGACATCTCATGATTATTCTATTTCATCTTAATTACTAAGGCTGTTTTGAAGATGTCTTGATTTTCATAGCTTGCTACAGTAACCATTACATTGCATAAGGTTTTTTCCAAAAAAGACTCCAACTCTATTTACAAAGCCTTACCTTGATCATAGAGTCCCTGTGCACGTACCAAACACTTCTCTCCTGGTTGTGCTCAGCTGGGCTGAAGTGAGGTGGGTGAGGGAGAACTGCAAGCAAAGAAAAAGAAGAGAGCAGGAGGACACGGAGCAAGCCCAGGCAGAAACATCAAGTAGTTTTGGGATGTTAAAAATAAAACCTGTGCATGTGACCATGTAGCTCAGCTTACAGAGCTGTCTCTTCCACTGTATTTGTTAACACTCTCGCTCCTGGAGTGATACTTCACAGACAAGTGGAGAGGCAGAACCAATAGTACTCCCTGTCCCCTGCATGAGAGGAAAAGATCAAACCCCTTCCCCAGGCCTCTATCAGCTCCCTGCTGCTCTCTGATGGAGGTTTGCCCATTACAACTTAACTCCCTTGGTGCCCACACCAGTTTGTGGTTTCTGCTGTTGGAATTGTCACCTAGTTCCCATTGTCACCGGATGCAGCAGCTGGCACAGACAGCAATGGTGGCTTTCTGATCTGTCCAGGTAGGGTGGACATAAAGACAGTGAGAATGGCCCTGACTTGAGCAGCTGGGCAGATTTGCAGGTCCTCCTCCCGGGGACTCCCAGGAGACTCCCAAGCTTCAATCCCTCCACTGCACACTGAAAAGGTTGTACCAGCCACCAAGAGTAAGCCTGAGGGTGCAGCTCCCAGCATCACCCTTCCTCAGCCAAACCCGGGGAAGCAAAGGAGCAAAGGAGAGCAGTCATGTTTTACTGCAGGCATGGACCCATTAAAGCGTTTCATGGTGAGTTCCATGGTGAGCACTTCGTACTGATGGTGAGTACGGACAGGTCGTCCATGCCAGCAAGGTTCAGGGGTGCAGATGGGGCAGGTGCTGATTCTCCCTGGTGGGTGCTCACCCCACGTGGCTGCAGACATCCCTTGTGACCCTGCTGCCGTATGCTGCCACCTCTCCCCACCTCAGAGACACAGAACAACCCTTTTGGCTGTGGTGGCTTTGAGATCCTAAGTTACTTTGCCTTATCTTTCTCTTCCCCTATATGTGAATCCCCAGTGACTCTCATGGCTTGAAACAGTGCAGGCAACTGTTTTCATTTCTAGGGCTGAACGAAATGTCAGTGGGTGACAACCAAGGCTTGCTGGTGCCAATCGCAATTTAGTAGAGCTAAATATGGTCAGCAGTCTGGCTCCATGGCCTTTTTTAGAAAGGGCTGTATTATCATGATACCATTTTCTGGCATCCCATTGCACTGGGGAAAACAAGAGCCAGGGGTAATACGCCTAAACTCGAATTTAACCCAATCACAGCGTGATGGCGGATCTGTTTACTCTGTCCACTTCCACTCTTCATCCCCCAGCTCAGGGTCATTCGTCAGCCTTTAATGTTGTCGTCATCTTTTAAGTCCGTATTTAAAAACGTGCTGAGGGTGTGCCTCGCTTTTGCATGAAGAAAAATTCTTCTCAAAATTGTGTATTACTAGTTTAAGAGTAAATTCCCTCCGGCTGAATTAACTCAGATTACAAAACCACTCAGGGCTCCAGCAGTTGTTGTCAGAAATGAAGCTATCTTCTGTCTTAATTTTACCAGCACCTGATGTCAGCCTGGTCTTAAATATCTCTACTTTCAGACAGTTTGAACTCTGGTGGTGCTTTTTGCTGTTTCCATGCTCCGTGACCACACAGATCCAGACAGCCTGGACCTGCCTCTCTCTCTCTGGTACACTGCCTCACAGCCTCACCCCACACTCATTCCCACAGAAGTTTTGCAAATCCTTGCCTGCAGGTGATGCCTGTGATCCAAAAAGGTGTCACCTGTGGTGCCTGCTGAGGGCAGGTTATCACAAGACATGCAGAATGAACATAGTTCACCGTGCCTGAAAATAGGTACTTGGTGGGGAGAAGGGAGCAGAAGAGTGGAGAGACAGGAAACAGGAATTCATCCTTGTACCTGCATTGCATTGGCTCAGCTGCACCTGAAACCAGACTTTTGTCAAAACCAGAAGAACCTGAAGATCTCTGCTGCCACCCATAACTGTGCTAATTTGATTCAAGGTATATCAGGAATGCCAACCAATACTGTAACCAGACCTCCTGCTGCATTACAGATGTGCTTAGGGTGCAAGAAACGTGAAATCCCTGAAAGAAAAGCGGAACTATTATTTATTTTTTTATTTTTTGGTGCAAATGCTTTGGGAGAAAGCCGTTGCCTGTCTGCATTAATCTATCTTATCTGAATTCTATGGGTAGAAATGCTGTGCTTCTATATGAAGCCCTATGAAATATACCAATGTTTATATGTACACAAATATATGTATCTACTGATGCGGGAAAATTGACTGAGATCTGGTAGCCTGAGAGAGGTGAGGCTGCTGCAGCCCCATGCCCATGTCCAAGCAATAGCCAGGCTGAGTTTGTATTCCAAATAGGCACATGCGCAAATTCACATATGCACCAATTAAGCAAACACACACAGACACATCTTACACATCCATCCACACAGAGCACTCCCACACAGCGCTGGCAGCCTCATCCCACCCCCTGCTCCAGCTGAGCAGGATGGAGGTGCACTAGTGAGCATCTGTGCATACATGTGTATTTATAGAAGTTTTCACACACATGTACAGTGCGTTTCCTCCCAGCAGCTGGGCTCAGGCACTGCCCAGTAGCTGTCCCTTGATCCCAGCCTCTCCAGCTCCCCGGTAGCCAACTTCCTGTGGTGCTCTGGCCACAGGTTCCTCACCCAGGGCAAAGTGCAAAAAGAGTTTATTGAGAAGACAGGACGGGCTGCACTGATCAGGTGCAGGGCATGGACAAACCATCACAAACCATTTATGTGTGACTGGCCCTTTTTATTCCCGTATCCCACATTGGTTTCTCTGTAAGTCACTAAGATCCCTCCCTTTCCTGCCTGTGGTTCCTGCCCTAAACACTCCCTAATGAGTCCTGTGCAATCCCCAAATGTTCTTCCCCTGCATCCCACACCCCTGAAGACAGATACACCCCCAATCCTAAAGGTGCTGTGGAGCTGAGGCTCGCCTGGGAGAGGGCTGGACAGGGTGTTCCTTTCTCTGAGTCCTTGATTTGGGTTCCCACCTGCCATGGTGCCCCTGTGCCCCTCGAAATGGGTCTTTAGTGGGCTGATGGCTCCTGGGATGGGCCTGGGAGCAGCCTGGCAGGTGCTGCTTGGGCCCCCCCTCCTGCCATCATCACCCTCTGCTCCTCTGTGTGTGTGCGGGCCCGCTTGTGCCGCACAATGTAATGTACGTGTCTGTCGCAGCTCACACCGCGGCTGAGCAGCAGCTGCGGCGGCTTTTGGCGCTGACTCTCCGGCCCGCGGCCGCCGC
>VZTG01001088.1:0-44149 GCA_013397845.1 Melanocharis versteri
TTTTTCCCTGTACTGGAATCTTCAACCACAATCTCGACAATGAAAAACTATCAAGATTAACAATCCAAACACGTTTCCTGGACAGCCTGGTCATCCATAATTGTTGGAAACAACCACTTCTCTTTACTGCCAAAATATTGTCTATCATTTGTTGCCTGATACTCCTGGAGGGACTTATCAGTGTTTAATAAATAATTTGAACCTGCTTGGTAAAGTTTCCATTTAATGCTTGTTGAAATGTGAATTATTTATCATGATTTTCTCCCCCAGCTTTCTTAAGGACAGTACATGGTCTTTGATAGAAGTTTCTGAATGCTCGACATGCATGAGCTGGAACCACACACAACTAAATTTCTGCAGTAGCTTTAGGACAAAGGTTTGATGTTGACACATCTTGCGCAGCTCCTTCAGGACGGTACAAATTTCCCCTCACATTTCTCTTGTACATACTTGTCCAGAAAATAAAGGGGAAAAAAGGATATACCACAGTGCTGACGACAGCAGTTGTCAGAACGCTGTCAGCTTCTTGAGGGAAATGAGCTTTTCTCCCAAAGAGTCCAGCATAGGAATCCCAGTGACTTCCATGAAGCCAAGTTTAACCCAAACCACTCTGATGGCCTCACCCAGCACCTGGGGAAACGGCTTCACCTTTTAGACAGTGTTTTGGGAGAAAAAAAGGACAAGTTAAGACCCTGAATAAAATAACAAAGAGAACAAACAGGCTGTGCCCTCCACAGCCTCCCCAGTGGAGTTTCCAGTACCCCCATTCTGCCACCAGCTCTAGTTTGGGAATAAAATTGATCTTAGTCTTGCTTTGCTATCCTTGATGCTCTGAAAGACAGTAAAACACAGAATCATAGAATCGTTAAGGTTGATAAGGAACTCTGAGAACACTGAGTCCAACCATTAACCCAGCACTGCCAAGGCCACCACTAATCCATGTCCCCAAGTGCCACATCTACACGTCTTCTGAACACTTCCAGGGATGGTGAATCCACCACTGCCCTGGGCAGCCTGTTCCAAAGCCTGACCACCCTTTCTGTCAAGAATTTTTTCATAATATTGAATCTAAACCTCCCCTTGTACAACTAGAGGCCATTTCCTCTTGTCCTGTCTCTTGTTACCTGGGAGAGGAGACCACAGATATCCAGTGATTTCCCAGTATCAAAGCAGCACTGCTGATATAATGAAGAAGGTGATGGCTTTGGACAGACATCAATTTGGTGCATGGATTCAAGTTCAAATCTTTGCTCTTCCTGCTCTGTAAGAACCTTTTCATTTATCTGTATTTCAATGTCTCTTCTATACAGTGAGAGTGATTCTTGCTATGATTCACAAGGATGCAGAAAGAGTAAGCGGTCAAAAATGTGAGGAGTGCAAACACTCTGGAAATGGGGAGTCATCATTTACCTACACAATGTATATCATATTTTATCATAAAATTATTTAATGAGTAGGTCATTTTTAAGTACTCTTTTGACATTGATTTGCCCATGTGATTTTCCAGCTTTGGGTTTGTGGGTCTCACTTCCAGCAAAGACGGCAAATCAGATCAAATGCTGCAGGGACTGGCACTTTAAATACTGACTGCAGAGTCATGTTTGCACAGAGGCCCCAGCAGCACTGTCAAGGAACCAAAAAGCAAGTGCAAACAGAGCTGTGCTGACTTTATGGCCCCTTACAAATCTTTTCTGGCATATGGGAGTATTAGGCCTTACGAACCAAAATGAGAGAAAAGTGTTTTATCACTTCTCTGTGATAGCGGGTTGAACCTGTCCTTACACGCAGCCTCTACCACGAATGCACTTTTGGAAGGGAGTTTCAGATAAACATCAAAATGCTCCTCTTGCGATGTCAAGTGGGAGAGCTCTTTGCTCTCACTGAACCATGGCAGAGGCCAGCTCGGGTTCCCTGGCAGCCCAGGGCTGGGGCCAGCAAACAGCAGCTGGAGCCGAGCGATGAAAGCCGGGTCTTGGACCAGCAGGAGATCCCACCCTGCACTCCTCTACCATCCCATCCTCTTGTTTTGTTTCCTGTTCCTACAGACAGAGAGAGCTCAGGAGACCACCAGCCTTCCAGGCTGCTGAACACAGCAACATAAGGAAAGTCACCTCTATTTGCTGAGGTCTCTACCAGGTTTGGGCAAAGGTAACATAAATGGACACTTCACCAATTTGCTGCGTATTTCTGAATTTTTTTCCAGCATTGTATTTCATTGTCAAAGCCAGGTTCATCCTTTTGTTTTATGCTACCTGGATAACAAATTCAGCTTATCTTGTTGGCTTTAGTGGAAGAGGAAACAACATTGAGGGTCTTCTTCTCCACCCAGTAACCAAACCACCTTTGGGAAGTGCCAGTTTCTCTTCCCTGTTTTAGGAAGCTTATGATTACTCTGTTGCTAATTTTGCCAACTTGCTTAAGAAAAGAGATGAATCTAAACTTTAAAACTCCTCACTTTTCTTTGCAAGCCAGGCAAGACATGAACACACTTTAAATGAAAGATGTTCTACAGTGATGTGCTCAAGAGCAATTGCCCGTTACACAGTGGGCACTGAGTGCTCTAGTTTGCCTCGGGTCCAACAAAGCCCCTACAGGTGCTCCAGCTGCCTTCTGGGATCCAACACATGCGGAGTGGACAAAGCCTTGACTTGACTTGACCCTGGAAACCTCTGGTGACTTGACACCACTCCTTCTCTTTTGTTAATTGCCCCTCCCTACCATTCACGACTCCTCTTTTCACGTTCACCTCCTTAGACAGCATTAGTGAATATATTAGTATATTCAATTGTCAATACTAATAAAATTAATATTGGGTTGAACCCGTCCTTACATGCAGGATAACATTAATATTGAAGTAACTCACCAAAACTTGCCTTAAACCCTTACCCAGGTCCTCATCACTATTTCAGATCCCAGCTCCCACTGGTTCCAGGATCTGGACCTCTATCCTTATCTCTCTGATTAAATCATTACCTTTAAAATTCTTCACCATTTTCTACCCAATAATCAAGCACAGGAAAAAGTGGCTGTAAGCTTCATGAATGTTTATTTTTTCAGCAATGAAGGACCAAGTTTACCCAACAGCTTTTCTAACTGATTGTCTGCAGCACAAGGAAGCTATGGCCACGTTAACGCAAGCAGCAGTAGTTTATTGTTTTAGTAGACACTTCTTTTTCCTTCCTTTTGAATAAATACACCGCAGGGTCTGGGAGGACGTGTGCCAAGAGCATTACTGGGCGCAGCAACAGCCGAACAAAGCGCAATCCTAATCATAACAGAGCGAGCAAGTATTGTTACAAATGTTCTCTTTAGTATGGAAATGAGCCAGGGGTAATAAAAACACCATAAAAACGTCAAAATGACCGATCACCGTGAAGCGCTCGCCTTTTTATAACCAAAACTTGCAATGAACTTAGAAAAATTCCTGTGTTAAGAGAGATGCCATTTTTAGTTAACATTATTGTTCAACTTCTTCTCACTTCGCTGCACAGTTAAATGATTGCAGAAGAGAACAACTTCAGAAGGGCATCAGTAAAGACCTGATTGATATTAAATGGCATTTGAACACGATGGTGGACTCTGGATGGGAGCAAACTGTTAACCAGGGCATTAACATTAACACTGCTACTGCCTCTTTATGAGAATATGGGGCATATTTAGGTGCTAATTGTTTGAACAGCATCAATAACACATAATGCTTAATAAGATACAAATGAAGAGCTGTGTAACTCGTGTAATTCCATCAGAAAACACTCAGGAACAGCAGCTTGACTTTAATTACTCAGATCAAAGGAAAAAAAGCATTTTGAAGTCTGGTCTAAAATGTTATTTATTACTCCTTTCACTAAAGCATAGATTAGCTTGGATAGAAATAGCATTTTGGACTGGATTTGGTTAGTGAAAAGGGGAAAAAAAAATATTCATTGCTTTGCTGATGTCCATGCATATTGGAGGATATGTTAAATCCTAATTACAGCACACTGGCAGAAAGGAAAAGAAAGAAAAAAGAAAGAAAAAATGCATAAGCTAAAATGAGGACAAATAAAGGTCATAGCTCCACATATTGCTCACAGAGACCTGAAGCCAGTAAATACACAAAGGTGCCTTGGCTAAACAAAACGTAAAATGGGCATTCTCTTTTCTCCAGACTCTACTCCATAAATAGACAATATATATATGCCACCTAACAGTCAATATAACAGTAATATTTTAAATGTGGTTTTATCAGCCATTACTCTCTATTTCTATTTCTCTATTTCCGACTACAATAATCCAATCCAATATTGGGACATTTAAAGGTCATTTGTGGCTTTTTGACGTTTGTAGCAAACTTTCAAAAGCTGAGAATCTCGGGTGAAGAAATGGTTTGCTGGTAAGATAAAGTGAAGAGAAAGTCTATACCTACAGCTCCCCACTTATTAGCATTTTCTGCCAGGTCCAGAATACAGAACTCACCTGGCAGGTGGCCTGGATGCATCTCAGCACATTTGGATGACAGACCCTAACCCATCCCAGCACATTTGGATCATAGATTCACAGAATGGAGTGGGTTGGAAGGGACATTTAAAGGTCATCTTGTCCCACCCCCTGCAATGAGCAGGGACATCTTCGACTAGATTAGGTTGCTCAGAGCCCTGTCCAACCTGGCCTTGAATGTTTCCAGGGATGGGGCATCCACCACCTCTCTGGGCAACCTGGAATTTTTCCCTTATATCTAGATTGATATTTAAAGATTTAAAGGGCAATAGGTAACTGGAGGATACTAAGATGGTATAATTGGTTGGTGGTCTTGTAATTTATCTCACTGGTTTGGTCCTGTGTCTTGGTGCTCCCTGCAGTTACAGGACCATTAAGGTTGGAAGAGAACTTCAAGATCATCCAGTCCAACTGTCAAACCAGCACCACCATAACCACTCCTAAACCATCTCCCCAAGTGCCACATCCAGTCACCTCTTGAGCTTTCCAGAAACTGACTCCACTACCTCCCTGAAAAACTTAGTCCAATGCCTAACCACTCTTCCAGAGAAAAAGGTTTTCCAATTATCTAATCTGAACTTCCACTGGTGCAGTTTAAGGCCATTTCCTCTCATCCTCATTGAGCCCAACCCTCACCTCACTACAGCTTCCTTTCAGGTAGTTATGGAGAGAAGTGACAGCCCCTGAGCCTCCTCTTCTCCAGACTAAACCACCCCGTTCCATCAGCGGGCCATCAAAGGACAAGTAGGATGACAGACTTTAGCCCATCCCAACTCACTGGATGACAGCCCCTAAGCCACGCCAGCACATTTGAATGACAGACCCCTCAATGCTGTAGAGGAGGGGTGTGAGTACACATGGGGACGCGCTGCTGTTTGCTCAAAGCGGCCAAAAATGTCGGTGCAGAGCCCCAGCCTGGATAAATAACGTCGTGACTGCAGCACCAAGCTGGGAAGTGCTGGGATCATCCTGCCTGGAGGCAGCTGGAGCTGGGTGTGCAGCCTGGGTGTGCAGCCTGGGTGTGCAGCCGTGTTCCCATCGTTCCCGTGAGGTCGCTCACGCAGCCACGGCGCTCACCGGGTATGGCCCAGCCAGGTACAGGGACATGCCCTGGCATCTCCTTTTCTCTGCAACTCAACTGCATTTCCTTAGGGCCAGAAGGGACCACTAGGTGACCTCAACTGGGCTTGATGAACCCTCTTTTCCCAATTACATTCCTGAAATCGTGCATTCAGCCACACGCTGTCCGCAAAGCACTCAGCCTTGAAGACTTTGAGAGATGCAGCGTCCACCCCTTCCTTTGTAGCTCCTTCCAAAGTGTGTGCATTTCCCATTTATGTGTGTGTCTGGCTTCACACTGGGGCCATTAATTTCTGCCCCATCTTTCTGTGCCAATGGGCCAGCCAGTGCAAAGATGCCAAAACCTTGCAATGACTCCATGCGTCCAACTGATTTCCCACTGGACGTTGCTGGGATTTTTTTCCCACTGTTATCTGCAGAGATGGAACAAGCTCTGTATGGGTAATAATTTAATGACTGTTAGGATCTTTTCCAACCTAAATGATTCCATGTTAATCCGCTTCGAGCAGTTTGGAGTCCTGGCCATGCTCAAAGTACCTCATGTAGGCAGAGGTGCTGCCCAGGTAGGAAAGCCATGATAAATTTCCCATTAACAGCTGACCACCTCCCAGGGTTTGCTCACTTCTGCATCTTCCCAGGTCTTTATTCCAATATTTCAAACCTCTGAAGAGTTTCAGACAGCCACAGAAATGGAGCCAACAGAGAAATATTTCCTCTTTCCCACCCCAAGTGTGCAATTTCTGCACAGGGATCTTTGGGTCAGAGGCCCAGGTCAGGTCAAGATGAAGTTTGGGCGAGGGCCAGATTTTCTGAACTTAAGATGTCACAGCTCGGACATTTGCTGCCTCTGGAGTGAGTAGTGAGACACTCACAGGTTTGCCTCAAAAGAGGTGAAGGTGCTGAGCTTGACCTTGAAATCCCTGCTCCACTCCAGGTACTCCAAAATTTCATCTTGCTAATTAAAATTTGGCTCCTAGTGCAGTTATAGCATTTGGCTCTAGAAGTGAACAGATCAAAAACTGCCCTTTTTCAGTAAAAACCAGAAACCTTTCCCAAACCATTAAAAAAAATAATGCCTCTGCTAGATTCACAGAACCTACCCAAAATACCAGACCAAGCTGTGGCACACAGGTTACTTTGCAATATTGTCTGCTTTGCCCTGCCAGCACGCACCCCTGGTGTGTGCTAACACACACACCCACCCATCCTTCCCTTCAAAACACAGAACTCTAACATATATTAACACAATTCCAGGCTTTTATTCCTTTTTTGCCGCAACTTTTATTACAAAGCCACAGACACACTGTGCCATTCTGTCTCCTTTGATGTGTTCAGTTATTGTATTTGTCACCGAATGAAAACCACAGAACACTTTTTATCTGCAATGTCTGATAAGTTTTCAGTTCGAAAGGGGCCGACGACAGAAAGATTGTCCATACAAAGTTAAAAAATGCCACACACAAACTGGCAGGTAAAGCCATGTTTGATCTGTAATGCAAATAAAATTAACAAAGATAGTGAGTTTTAAGCCTAAAATTCCTTTGATCTTTGAAACTCTATGGTTTTAAAAGTGCAACTGCCTTCTGTATCACAGCCTGACATGTACATCTATATGCCCATATGCATATATACACAAATACATAAAATAAAAAATCTTCTGTGTTCAACATAGGGTCAGTTACCACAAACAAGACAATGGTTTTCTTCGAACACCCTCTATTCAGGAATGAGTATGTACTCAAATCTTTTCCCACTGAATAAAAAACATATTCATACACAAATATGACCTGGTTGAATTTATTTAAACTATGGAAGACTTTGCAATATATGCAAGGCACAATCAAGCCCTAGAATTCAATGGCATGCAGTAGGGCTTGGGACAGTGACTCAGAAAAGGTCTTAGAGGTACCCTGTGAAGGAAAAATAATTCCTCAGAAATGTGAAATCCACCCAGGCACAGCAAGCCAGCACAAGGCCCAGACAAAAAAACACAGCCCCTCCTAAACAGGGCATGTGATGGTATTTTCCTGGGGGGAAATTTCACACCATTTTTGGCACTCAAGATGGAGCAGATACCCAAGGCAGGATGAAATCCCCACACTTTCTGCAAATCAAGACCTTTATAGCATCTCTCATGGTGCATCCAAAACCAGAGCTGGCTTCTCAGTGCCACAGCCAAGAGCTGCAGCTGCCCTGGGCTGATGCATGGTCCACACTGGGTAGTTTAATGCAGCATTTGCCTTTGGAGAGCTCTGTCAGCAGCACTAGAGATTTATCTTTAATGCAGGAACTTTGAAGGGCAGGAGGAAGCCACTCTTTCCACTTGAGCCATCAGGCAAAATGTGAAGTTTTTGACTGCATGATACAGCACTGCAGAGCTGGGTCACAAGGGGCAGAAGGCACTGGTGGAGAGCACTGCGCACAGCCTGGAGTTCTGTGCTGTATGGGAAATGCAGGAGTGCTTCTCTTAACCCACTAACCCTCTCTCAGGCTCAGAGACACAGCTGCCCCTTGAGCTGGTGCCGTTGGAAAATCTCTCAGGGTTTGCTTAGGGCTGAACCTCACAAACCCAGTGTTCACCTCCACCTCTGAAGCTGGTGTCAGCACTGCTCACAGAGCATGGGGCAGAAGTGTCTCCTTGCTGCAACACTGGCCCAGGGAGCAGAGAAGGGCCACGGGCTTACGGGGGAATCCGGCCCTTTGCCATGCCCCTGATGCTGCTGGAGTGTGCAGGAGCTTGGGACATACTACGGTGTAGTAAGTAGCTTCCCCCAGGCACAAGATATGAGATGTAGCCCTTAGTATCTCTCATGGAAACATACACTTACTGTCTTCTTGAAATAAAGGTGATGCCCTTAGTGTATAGAGGCTTTTTTATCCTCTTTTTTTTTAATGAAATGACTCAGTACACTACAGCCATTAAGAACTCCTGCCTAAATCACGCCTTATATCCATGCCTTATATCAGTGCTCACATTTAAGCTCCTCTCAGCTCTCCCTGAAGCTGAGAGGATGCATATGAAGATATCCTTAATCTGAATTTAGCTTTTAGGGATTTCATAGATTTGTGTTTAAAAAGTTTAGCTGGACCCTCCTGCTGAAAAACACTAGTTATCAATGGGTTGCTTTACTACAACCTCTACAGGAGGACCATCATGAGGGATGGTCTTCCTCTAGGGATTATTACATGGATAACCTACTCCTAAGGCAAGAAAGGGACTTTTTGGAGCAGAATGCATTGGTGAAGAAAGCAGGAGCTGACGTGTTTCACTGAATCAGGGCCCCATCTCGCAGCACCACGGCTGAGCAAACACGGAACTGTTTGGTTTGCTGGTGATTCAAACAAACCACCAGAAAAAAATCACTGCGGGTCAACACAGAGCAAATACCTCCAGAAATGTTCAGAGAAAAGCAAAGCCTAAAGCACAGCTTTGTTTCAGATTAAATAAAGTGTTTCACTTTTAAATGGGGCAGCTGGTTTGGTGAGGATCTCTTTCAGGGAACAGGCTTGAGAAGCAAGTAATTCCAAACTTGAAAATTAGCATGTTTCAAATTTCCTTTTTTTTTTTTCTCCTAAACCATCAAACTCGAAATGAAAAGAAGAGAAATAGTCGAAACATTGCTGAATCTGCCTTCTCCAAAGAAAATTTTGGCCCCTTGAGGAGCGGGGTGCCTCTCTGTGGTGTGCAGCAGAAGGAAGGTTCAAGCACCCATGAAGCAGCTCCTGCATTCTCTCCTCACTGTGCTCAGCTCACTCTCCACTGGCTCCTAAAGCAGCTGCAGTTACAAATTGTTTCACCCACATTTCATGATTTCCCCTTCCAAGCACCCTGAGGCCAAAGTTCCTTTTACAGCCTTACAAAATTTTCTTTAAAAAAAACCCGAACAACAAACCACTGCAGGTTTGGGCTTAAAAAACTAATGAAACATCCTCCCCATGCCCCTCGAAAAATGCATAGTGAAACAGCTTTCCCTGTGAGCAGAGAATTCTGCTCCTGAAGATGTCTGGGGTCCATGAGAAGTGATCTGGCCACTGCAGACCCTCACAGTCAGAATACAGACAGTGGAAAAGGTCAGTTTCTGATGGACAGGATGGCACCAGCAGCACCTGAGGTGACAGGAGATGACACCTGGCTAGTGTGAAAAGGCATAGAGACAGGTGGCCTCCAGGTCAGGAGAAGCACAGTTGGTCACAAGCTACATCAAGTGTGTTCTGAGCATGGCATCTACAGAACCTGAAAAAAAAAATCTTTATTTTCTTTGATCAAAAATATGTATAGAAATGCCTGTTTCGAGGAAAATATCATACATTTTTTTTCTTGTTTAACAAAATAAATTAAATATACATGACTTCTGTTTAAACTCTATATAGAATTACAAAGGTTTTATATTTTGCAATTGGATTCATTCCCAGTCCATATAGGTATTTAATATGGTCCTTATTTATTCTCTCTTCTTTCTGTTTTTACCGTTGTTTGAACTGCAATGTTTTATCACTTACAAAGTGATATCTGAGGGGAGGGGACAACCACACACAACCTAGGTGGATATTTCTCAAATGCAATTTTTTCCTACAAGATTATTTCATTCTCTTTGCTTCTTACTGTTTTTTCTAATGCTTTCATATATTTTGCATTGATGCAGAAAATCCAGTAGCTTGTCACTCTAAGCCATCAGAGAAGGACAGTGTGTTTTGCTTTCTTCACCATCAGCAGTTCAATTATTATTATTATTATTTATTATTATTTCTTAAATATAAATATAAAGGTGTTCTGTACAATGTTCCTCTTTCCTTCTTTCCTTTTTCCTGGCAGTGGCACTGAGTCCTAGCACCAGGCGAGTGGAGCTGATCTGCAGAACGTCCCCTGGGTAACAAGATGCCTTCACCTCGCAGAAACCGAACCAACCAGCTCGGTTAGCTGATTGTGCTGACCACGACTGAGGAGCACGTGGCATTTCACCTCGTGAACAGAAATCGGTTTTTCCAGACCCTCTTGTGCTATTTTCTTTCCCTGGAAGAGATGAATGGGTTACGTCTCCTGGGGCTTTGGCACTAAACTTCAAGTACGTTAGAGCTCGAGTCACTCAGAGCAGGACAGGTCTGGGGGCTTCCCACCAAAACAAGTGATGCCCAGCAGGCATCCAGGCCCATCCAGAAAAGTACCACACACACCTCTTGCTCTACCTGCTCCTTTCAGTAACACAAGGAAGGAGGTGGTGGTTCCCATCCCTGTGTCCCGTCTCACTTGTTGCCACTTTGATTAAAACATCCAGGAAGGCTCTGCTGCTGGAGACAGCTGCCTCTCTGCTGTGATTTGGAGTTCCTTCATTATTCCTTGGCTACATCCTGATTGCAATAATTAAAAAAAAAAAATCTCTTTTCTCTCTCTGTCTTTCTCTATTATATATATATTTATATAGATAGATATAGATATATACACATATATATATACACACATACACACACGCATATACAATTATATATATATGTATATATATATTTAAAATTACATATATAATCTTTTCTGTCTGCTTTGCCTGTTGCTGGCAGTGCGAGCTGACTTGGAGCAGTCTCTGCTGAGGTACCACGAGGAAAAGCCCAAACGAGCCACTGTACACGGGGCCAACCCTTAGCACTGGTACTGGATGTGCTGGTGCTGGTGGACTTTGCCTTCCACGTGCGAGTGGGTGTGGGTGTGGATGTCCGTGTAAATCTTTGGGTACATTTTGGAGGCCATGGCAGGGGCCAGCGCGGGCCCCTGGGACAGTAAATGCTGCTGCTGGGCCACGTATTCCTCGTAGTTTATGGAGGAGATGCAGTCTTTGTCGGGGACCTGGGAGACGCAGATCCTGTCCCGCGGCTGCGGCCGGTGCACGGGGGCGGCGGCCGGGGGCGAGCACGGCTTCTTCTTGGACTGGCACAGCCACAGCATGATCGTCCCGAAGATGAAGACAGCTCCGGCCGGGATGCCGATGATCACGGGCCAGGGCAGGCTGCTGGCCGAGGAAGGGGGCACAGGTGCACTGGGAGGCTTGGGATCTGGGCATGGCGGCAGGGGAGAGACAGAAAGAGTTAATTAAAGGCAGGCGGAGCGGATTCGAAACAGATGTCACACTTGGGCTGGCTGTTGTACAGGCTGTCTGGCAACCCTGCCAGACCAAGTAACAAGGGAGAAATCAAGCCAGCACATGATGTTTGGTAACTGCTTTGCTTTTCAGTGCTCCTGGAAGGACAAGCAACTCATTTTCTCTGGTTTAGGGGTCAGGAAGGGGACTCTTTGGGGGATTTCATAACTCTCTTATCCATGCTTTAATGGATGCATACTAGAACCAGCCTGAGAGAGCTTCCTAACACTCTCACTCTGATGGAGCGGGCTTTGCTGCCCAGATTGAAGGACACAACACAGGACATGTCAGTAAGACCTCACTGTCAGCAGCCCAGGAGGCACAATCAGCCTGCACAGAGCCACAGCACGCTGCCCACGCACCTCTGCCAGGTGTAGCTCTGCCTGCAAGGGCTTCAGACAGTCTCTAGCAATCCCATCTGGCAATCCTGGAGCTACCTAGCAATGCTCCACCAGGGCAGGCAGAATGAATGTGGGGTTTTGGAGGTGTTGTCCTGACTTTCTTGTGTGGCTGGGAGGAAGGCTGAAGGACGAGAAAAATGTAGGTGAGCTGGTGGCCCTTCCTTGGTTTTCAAGCCATGGAGAACTGAACGTTCACTCAGCATTGAAGTGTCCCAAGCTTCCTACACCAAATGGACTCTACCTCCACCAGTCTCTCTGGAGCTGCTGCTGGCTTTTCAAGGGCAGTAAATTCACCTGCTGGAGGAGATAAGATGCTTTAGGCATCATCTTTCACAGCTATCTCCCCCTTTATCTCTCTGCTGTTGGCAGTCTGTACATTCCCGAATATCCACTCTGGTTTCTCAGCCTGATCTCCTGATTTATAGAGCCAAAAGGAGTCCTGGGGTAGGATTCAAGCTGTGAAAATCCTTGTCTAGATAGCTACCACCTGGAATATCCAATGCACTGAAACATACCCAGGCACAGAATTCAGCTTGCAGGGAGACACCCAGAAAACTTCAAAAATCACAGGCTATCTAAATCATTCAATATGTAATATTCAAACATGTATCACTTAACTTTCAAGCTAAACTTCTTTAAGACACTAATGTCTTTTTCTCTCCTTGACAAATAATCCTATGGGTAGTTTGAAATGTTAAATATATACCATGTGGTCTCTTTGAAGTTAGGAGGACCTATACTTTGACCTCAATAGATGAAATTTTGATTCACCAACACTGGAAATTACAGAATAATTTAGGCTGGAAGGCGAGTCTGGTCCAGCCCCCTGTTAAAAACATGACAGGATCAGAGAACTGACCCATCAGCTGACCATGAAAACAGAAGTCTTCATGTTGGTTGGCAGAAATCCCGTGCTGGGCTGAAACAAAAGTGTTTTGATATTCATCCATGTTCCTCAGAGCTGTCTATGTCTAATCTGGCAGATTTGCAAGCAAAATGGTCTTTTTTAACTTATGGCTTTACAACCACATCTTTGCATCTTAGGGAAAGCTGGGTTCTCCTTCTCCATCACTGCCAATAACAACAGCCCTGCAGGCTCTGGTTCTGGCATGAGGCCTCATTACAGTCCCCTTTAAATCCATGGAAAGCCTCCCCCTGATTTCAGTGGGAGCTGGATCGGACTCTCATAGGTCAGAAACTCCCAGAGGCTTTGAGTTACATCCCACCCATGCTGCTTTTTCCTTAGTATTGACAAGCCTTTCAGTTAAGAGTGCAGTCCTAAATCCAAAATAATTATCAGGGTAGAACTGCACAGTCAGAAGACAAAGGAGCAAATGACCAGGCAAAGATGTGTCTCAAACACATTCGTGTCTCAAATACATTTGATAAGAGTCTCAGTTGGATGTGGCCACCAGCTCGGAGGTCTGGGAAGAGAAGGCAGCAGCTGTGAGCTTGGTACAGGGGCCCCAGGGGACCACTGGATAAGAATTTAACTAATCAGTCATTCTGGTTTCCACACTCATTCATTTCATTTCCTTGTGACCCGGACAGTTCTTAGTCTTCTCTCATTTTACGGGCCTGTATCATTGTTTCCTTTCATCAGTAAAAACAACATAAAAAAGGGCAAGAGAAAGGAGAAATGTTAGGGAATGAGGTTGCAAACTGTGCTGTTATGCAGCTCCCCTCTCCCACTCTGCAGCCTATCACTGAAGTGATCTAGCGTCTGCAACTGCAGTATCTTTTCCCAATTTGCTCTTCTTTCCTACAGGAGCAGTAATTCAGTTTATTTCACTTGGATGACTGAGAGGGGACCTCATCAATGTCTGTAAGTATCTGCATGGAGTTGTCAGAGCAGGGACCAGGCTCTGCTCCATGACGCCAAGCAAAGGACAAGAAGAAAGGGCAGAAACTGATGCCCAGGAAGTTCCACCTGAATGTGAGGAAGAACTTCTTTACTGTGCAGTGACTGAGCACTGAACAGATTGCCCAGAGAGGGTGTGGAGTCTCCCTCACTGAAGATACTTCAGAACCATCCTGATACAATCCTGTGCCATGTGCTCTAGATTGACTCTGCTGGAGCAGGGAGGTTGGGCCAGATGACCCACTGTGGTCTCTTCCAACCTGACCCATTCTGTGATTCTGTGGTTATTCCCCACAAAGGGAGAAAAGGAAACACCATCAACAGGATTTCAGCAGGGACTGATTTAAATCCAGGCTGATTTAGTCCCCCATTCACTCTTATCAGAACTGGGCTAACCTAAATCACCACAGCACCACAGAGGGCCAGGGAACCAATGGGCATCAGCAACTGAATTAATAAATACCAGGATGCAGATGACTGGTACAGAGGGGGAAAAATGCAACAACTCACCTGGCAGGACTGTGAGGAAAGCACTGCGGAAGCTGTAGCCCATGGTGTTTGCCCCGAGGCAAATGTACATCCCTGCATCCTCCTCCTTGGCTCGGGTAATCATCAGTTTGTTCAAGTAGGAACCATCTGGGCGGGACCAGACCTCCCCCGTGGGCAGCACGACGAACTTCTGCCCCCCGACGTCGATGGTGGAGTTGTACTTGCTCTCCGTGCCGTACTCCACCCTCTTGAGCCACTGGATCACAGGCTTGACGTCGCTGCGCACTTTGCACTGGAAGGATGTGGTCCCACCGTAGTCCACCGTGGTGTTGACGGGGTGTGTCCCTGTCAGGATGGGCTTGGACCTCGTCCTCTCTGCACAGAAACACAGGGAGCTCCGTGGGGAAAGGTGTTTGCCAACCTCAGCAACTTGCAATTGCAGAAACATAGGGAAAAGGTGTAGGAGGGATGCAAAATCATAGTCTGGTCCAAGCCCCTGCCCCAAGGCAGGCTGAGATTTCTGCAAGCTCCTCCTGATATACACTCACTCAACCTCTGCCAAAGCCTCCAATGGTAGATGCTCTCCAGCCTCTCCAGACAACTCCTCCATTGTGTGAGGCTTAGCAAGTCTGTTCTCATGCTCAACCTGAATCTTCCTGTTTATAACAAGGAAGTTCCTTTTCTACCTTTATCAGACCTGCAGAAAAGTATGGTTTCCCTCTGAGCCCTTATATTTTGGAGGATTTTCTTCATCGCTCTCTTCTGCACACTGAGCAACTCTCCTACCTGTGATTCTGTGATGTGTCTCTCACCACCATGACCAGCAGGCTGCAATTTACAGGTGAGTAAGACAGAGCCTTTATGTGCTTTCAGACACAACCTCAGGTTTTTACCAGATTATTTACAAATACGTATCTGTTAAGAACACACACCAGAACTACTGTGGCTACCCCCAGTTTGGGGAGAGTGAGGGGTGGGGTGAGACATATTCCTTCTCCCTTTGGCTTTCTCAAATGTTCCTTATAGACAGAAGAAATCAGATGGGAAAAGACCCCTTTTTTCACAGAATGTGGCAGGCTGTGGATACTCCCATCTTCGGTCTGGGGGTCCTTCAGAAGATACCTGTCACCTCTCAAGCTGGGCCTGTTTTGGGAACCAAACTCTACTGGGAGCAATCCCGCACCATGTCATCAACTGCTGGGGGAGCTGAGACCACAGGCACTACCAGTGAGGAAGACTTCTACTTCACCCTCACCTCCCTGCTTTTATCATTCCTTTCTTTGGCATAACCATCACCACACTCACTACTGGAAAAGTTTTTTGTGGAGGACAAGCTCAGAAGGCTTTTGCTTTTCTAGCCAATAACAAAATCTTTCCTTTCTCACAAATTATTTTTGCCTCAAGTCTCACGTAAGGCAGGTACCAAGATGGAAGGAAAGGAAATCAGACTGAAGAGGTTAACAAGACCGTCCTTTCCAGCATGATCGTAAGTCTAAGGTTGTGTCAACACCACATAAAGTGAAAGGAAAAATGTATGCCTCATTCTGAGGAATGTTTGGATTTTTTTTAGTGTTAGGATCAGATAAATCAGTCACAGTTTCCAGACAAGGAGGTACTGCAAACCTCTGTCCTAGGCACAGGAGAAATGATGGTATCACAGTGGGTGGTAACTGCTGGCAATCATCAACTCCTTTTGATGGCAAACACTCTTGGATTGAGCATGTAACAAAACAGCTCCCACCAGCACTGGCTTTGGAGAGAGAGGAAGGAACAATGGACCCTCTTTCAAAAACTCGGGGTACGTTCAATAATGAGGGCTCTAAAGATGTGCTTGGGAAACAAAAATACCACAGTAGTCTCTGTAGGCTTTGCCTTGGGACTGTGAGCAGCAATTACAGCTGGGGAGACTGAGAGTCAGATAAGCAGGACTTAGGAGTGGAGCCTGGGGTGGGGGGGGAAGGGAGGAAATTGAATAAAACCTGTAATGCTCCACAGAATAATGTTAAAAATAGAAAGATGTCTGAAAACTGCTTAATGCCCTTATCTCCTTGACTCTGGTTCCAGCTTTGGTTACTGTTTTCACTCCTAGCCAGCAAAAGCTAATGAAAACAAAGGTTACATACATCTTTAAGTTGATAAAAACCAAGATAAACAGGGACACAGAAAGGGGTTTGTTCCTGGTGCTGTCTGGTTTTGATGAAGTGAAAATGCCACAGCTGCCATTAGGATGGGGCTTGATTCATTTCCCTGCCTCTGCTCCTGGTTTTAGTGTAAACACATGTTTTTACTGTCTCCACACAGCTGCATCTTTATCAATCCCAGATGTCCAGCAGGTTTGTGCCTTCAGAGCCCAACAGAGCTTCCCACATGTGCTTTTAATTCCTGTGATTCTAGAGAAAGGACTTATCAGAGAACAGATCTTTACCTTTAAGAACAATCTTTCACACTGGGATAAACTTTCTCATGCTAAAATGTATGCACAGACAAACAACATGCTTTCCAAGTGGCTGGAAACAGCCCTCCATGCCCCTGCTCCTCATTAATGAAGGCTATTCTGTCTTCCCTCCACTCAGCTCATCTTCTCCTCTTTCTTGAGTTGGCTACTCTGTAATCATTTCCATGACAACTTATGATGATGTCATGGGCAAAGCACAATGATTTAAGAATAAGAGCTCTTCTCTGGTAAACTTAGGAAGAATCTGAGTATAATTATCCTCAGCAATAATAGGGGAAACAGGAGATTAGAGAGCAAGAATCAGAATAGCTAGATAGTAAGAAGAGCAATTTACCTCACCACAATGCAGGGTAATCCCCCACAGCTCATCTTCTAAGGATTGAATCTTTAAAACTATGTAGGCATCTAAAGATACAGACAGGACCCTAGTGGGTGTTTTTATGGGATTTCTTTTAGTAACTCATTTAACTCATAACCTGCCTGGACCTTCAGTTGGCCAAATGTTTTTTAGAATCTGGCCCTAAAGCCTTGTACAGCTAGTCACTCTAGTCACAGGATTTCTGCTAATTCCCTAGGGCAACTTCTAGATTAAATTTTGAATTGACTGGCTTCACCCATTCTGACATAGTAATCTGGGCTGTCCTAGATATTTCTCCCCCACCACGGTACTTGAAAGGGCTTTCTCTGTTAGTTCTCAGTCTGTCCTTGAATTGACTCTCTTGTAGGAGACTGAACTGGGCAATGGTGACTTTCACCATGCAGGAGCCTGTGGAGATGATTGTTTCCCAAGTACCTGTCCTCATTTCAGCTCCTAAATTGTCTTGTTGCTACTCTGTCTTGCCCAGGTTTCAGGTTCATTCTAGAGTTTCAGCAATGTTTTTAGCACCTCCCCATTTCCATGTCTGGCCATCGACACTGCACCCTTGCCATCACACTGCCTTGACTGAGCCAGCCCCCTTCCCAAAGGCCCCTCTCTGCTCTCCCTCCCAGGGGCTGCACTTACGGATCACTTCAACTTTATACGTCGCATTGATTTCTCCAACTTTGTTGAACACCCGGCAGGTGTACTTCCCGCTGTCCTCCGGCTTCAGGTTCTTCAGGTTCAACGTCCACTTCTTCTTCTTGTTCTCCCCAATCTCCTGGGGAGTGAGGGGCTTGTTGTCCTTCAGCCAGGTGATGTCAGGCCTGGGGTTGCCGCTGGCCACGCACTTGAGGCGGATGGAGCTGCCGACGGGGCGGGCGATCACCCTCCGTCTCATCTTGGCAGGCTGAGTGAACCTGGGCCGGGCTGCAAAAGGCATCAGAATGGACTGTGGTGAGCACAGGACACGAGCAAAGAAGGAAACTGTTGTCCAGTCTTATGGCCAAATTTGCTTGAGAGGCAGCCCCATACATACCAGTGTATCACTCTCCCTCACACCAGCTCAAACTGTTTTCCTTAGAAGGGATTCACCCACCTAGCCTGATGCATTTGAATGTCTACTGGGCTGCTCTGGCCACTGCATTAACCTTCTGCATAGCACAACCCTGGAATTTCTGTGTCTGTAAGGCAACTGCAGCAGACCATCTCACAAAATAACACCAAAATCACGCTATTGCAGCTGAAGGCAAAATGCGGCCCCATAATCACACTGTAATTGTTACCATATTCCACAAAGTCCTTAGCCAAGACCAAAGGAAAAAACTCAGATTCTTGTCTTGCTGACCATTTTCTCAATTTTTTGCTTGTCACATGAAGCTTCATTTCCTGAAGATGTTTTGCCGCTCAGTTCTCAGTGGCTTTATAGGGACTTTAAGAAGAGTCACCATCTTTTCAATACATAGGAAAGTCTTAGAAGTGTGACAGATTTTTGTACATTGATCTGAACTTAAATGTACGCAATTGATTCACCTCCAATTTACAAAGCATTCATGTTAAATTGTCCGAAGAAGCAAACAAAGAAATGGAAAGACCCAATGAAACCCCACGAGTTTGTTATTAGAGGATGCCCCATGCCAGTCCACCCCAAAACTGGAGAATCTGAAGCAATAGCTGCTGGTGGATAGAAGCATGGGTTAAGCCAGTCATCTTGTCTTAGCAAAGAAATCACCAATATTTCTAAGAGCAGAGACAAGAAATGTAGAGAAATGCAAAGCTCTCACCTGGCGAAATCTGAAATTCAATGAAGAATTTGATAGAAATAACAAATTTCCCAGAGTTACTTTAAGTACACAATGCCAGTCCAGGGGCACTTCTAACTAAGCCCATCATAGAACAGTTAAAGTTGGAAAAGACCTCTAAGATCCCTGAGTTCAACCATTAATCTAACACTGCCAGCTCCACCACCAAACCTCGTCCCAAAGCAGCACATCTACATGCTTTTTAAGCACTTCTAGGGATTCCCTGGGCAGCTACAGGATGGCCTGGTGGGACTCTCAACTTGACAGCCAGTCCTGCTGCCCAGGGCTGAGGGCCAGAAGCTCTGGGATGTGCATTATAGTGGAGTTTTCCTGAATGGAAGAGGCTGGTCTGCAGCTCCCTATCTCCAAGCACTGGGGAATGGCAGCCATTGCCCTCTGAGGTTTGTGAGCATATCCCTTAGCCCTCACCCCCCTGCAGCCTTGGCCAACATCCCTCCCTCTGGCAAGAGGACACCCTTTGGCATACCCCACTCCGCAGAGTGCTTTTCCGTAGGGGAAACCATCTGTCTCCACAGCCTTCCCTTGCCCCCCTGGCTGTCACTTTGGGTCCCAGCCATTTCATGTTATTTCAAACTCCTGCTCAGAAATGCTTTGCTCTCCATGCAGAGGCTTTCATGTGTAATCCAATGAACCGGAGTAACTCCGGCACTGGAAGTCTTTGCCGTGACAGCTGAGCAGCAAGTGTGACATACTAACCCCCTCCACAGGTCGTGGTGCCTGCATTGCTGGGTGTTCCCTTCGGGCTCTGCTGCAGGAGGCCCCCTGACAGCAGAGACAATCCCCCTCCCTGACAATGAACCCTGCCAGAGCTGCACACTGCGGGCAACGACATCCCAAATTTTAGTCTGAGCCGACGGAGACGCGCTGATAAGGGCTGTCATGGTGGAAATTGAGGAAATGTCTGCAAGGCTCACAGAGAGGTCAGGAATCAGCCATGCAATGGGTCTGAACACTTACTCTCTAGTGTGGCAGTAATTTACTCCAAGACCAGGAACTCCAGGTCTGAGTAGAGGGGAGATCCTCATGGATAGGATTCCTGAGCTGGGACTAACATACCAAAGAGCAAATTGGAGCCAGGACAGTCACACTTCCCCAGCAGACTGAAAAGTCAAGTGAGTGACTCTGAGCTCTCAGAAGGACTTGGTGGCATCCCTGCTCAGTAAGGGCATTGTAAGACAGAAACTCTTTCCACCCAAAAAAAGCAGGTCTTTAACATTTCTGGCTTTTCTCCCTGTGTGACTCCCATGAGTCTGTCTGGAGTTTTGCATTCACTCCTCGCACACGGTTGCCCAAATGCATACCAAACTACAGGTAAAGCTACACTTCTTTGGATCTTTCAGCCCTTCTTTCTTTCTTTCTCTGTTTAAAAAAGGTTAAGTGATTATGTGGTCTCAAAAGCTACTCCAGGCTGTGTGCAATATGCTGAAACCAGATCCCATTTACACAGTCCTGAATGTTTCCTTGACAAAAGCCTGAATTGGACAAGTTTAGAAAAGCCAGTTAACAAAAAAAGGAGAAAGAGAGAGAGACACACACATTAGAGAGAAAAAGAGACCCAGCAAGCACAAAGGAGAAAGAGGAGAAGCAGCACTGTAAAAGACAGGCAGAAAAGGTCTCTTTTGAGTTGATGCTAAATGTCTATCCCCAAATCTGTTCCATTTACAGAAGTTTTGCTTGTTGGAGTGCCAGCAAAGGCCATTACAGAGTGCCTCTGTGTTATTCACATGCTTGTTCTCCTCCACATCACTTGGCATTTGCTTCATAAACATGAACCACACATTTGTACCGTATAAACTATGTCACACTCAAGAGCAAGGGAAAACACAAGTGGATGGGGACAAAGAGACAGTGTTGTGTACGGGTTCCTGGCTGGAATGCTGTTTACCATGAAGATTTATGCAAAGCTAATGAAAATTAAATGCAGTGGAAGCCTGTCAGCACAAAGACCCGCAAAGGAATTCAGCGCTGTCCTCTCCCTGTGGGACACCTTGAGAGGCATGGGTCAGTCCTGATCCAGGGGACTGGTTCTCCTCCTGGCAGACGTTGCTCATGCACAGTGAGGCGATTATCTGAAAAATGTTTTCTTCTGTGATGCACCACCCTTACCTCCATGTAGTGACAGTCACTACCACTTCTGGCTTTCGTGATAATTACAAAGAAAGTGTCACAATAGGACTAAGTATTGAAATACCTTCAAGTCTTCTGGTTAAGAGCTCAGTCAGTTGTGGGAAGACACGGATGGGGGTCTCTGTCTTTCCCCACATCAGTCCCCTGCTCTCCACAGAGATACCACTCTGTGATGGTAGATGGAAAGCAAAGGGGAGCTTTTTTCTCACCACGCTTCTCTTCTCACACTTCTCCAAGGCCCAGGACTGTGACAACACAAACTGCTTCTTCACCCATCATCCTCCAGAGACCGGCAGACACACAGTGCCCCTCCCTGCACACCAGCTCACACCAGCATTTACTGGTGAACAGTGCTGGATGCAAAGGGCTTAGGTGGGTGCGTGGCCGGTCCCAGGCATTTCTCTGCCTGGGGAGAGGAGAGGAGACAGGACAGAGGGACAGGGGAAATAGAAGAAGAGGTTCAGGAACACCCTGCAGCACAACGGACTGAGCCAGGGCAGCACAGAGTAAGACACAATCTGACACGAGATTGTCAATGCCCAATAATTTTAGTGGGGCTTACATCCTTTCTTCATAATACTATTGTTGCATTGATCCATCATCCAGCAGCCCTACCAGGAGCACAATGGTAATGAAGAATGGAGAGATGGCAGCTTTGTACTAGCTGCTGAACCCCTCCTGAAGTACTCCTGACCTGTAGTTTATCTAAGACGCCCTTCTTCCAGCTCTAAAATGTTGTCATCCCTTTCCAGAATGAGTGGAGGTTACCTTTTTCTCCCCAGACAAACTCAGTCTGAGATAAATATGTAATTCAAGTGTAGTCTGGACTACACCACAGCTCACCACATCCCTGTTTGCCAGCTCCTGAAGAAAACTGGCCTCAGCTTAAGTGGTGGGGACTCATACAGAGAAAGCCTGTCAGGTTCCACCCCTACCACTGCTGTGAGCTTTTCCCTGGCCACAAATGTGGTACAAAGCCATCTCTGTATTATAAAATTAAAGAGAGAGATGTACTGCACGAGCGAAATGAAATGCTGTGCTTCATCCACCGAGCTCACAAACTCACATCACACTCCTGTCAGTAATGGCCAAAAGCTGTTTGGCATCAGCCTGACAACTTATTGACCTTCAAGGAGTGCTTGGACCAAACTGGGCCTCCAAGTCTTGCAGTGATTCAGAGCCTGTTTCAAGTGAGATTTACGCAGTTCCACAAAGCTCTGCAACAGCAACAAAATCTTATGCCTGAACAGTCCATGGCTTGGAGAAGTTCAGGCAGGTGTCTAAAAGAGAGGGTGATCTTAAAAAATACTCATCTTGGCTTAGTGCTAATTCTCCTGAAGTGAAGTCAGACCTCCCATTTGCCCTCAGTGGGAGCAATGTTATGTTGGCACAGAAGACTTTTGGAAATATTGCTGTAAAAGTCAATATGCTTTTTATAGGGAGTCTATGAAAGCTGTAATAGCTGCACTCGCAAAAGAAAGTCGCTGCCCAGAAAAACAAATACAAGGGAGAAGCATGCTGGGGTAAATGGCAGGGGGCCCTAGGGCCAACCACAGGCTGCATTTCGCAGGACCCTTGGATGGGATCCATTCACACCAACACATTCAGCTGACACTCTGTTTATTATTTGACCATATGTAGGAAGAACTCACTCCAGTCACTCTGTCTTTCCTCTCCTTCAGCAACTGAGAAATGTGCCACATGAACAGCACTGAACCAAGGACTGAGGAAAACCACGAAACACACACTGCTCCTTACCCCACTGCTTCCCAGAATGATCTTCATATTCTCCGTTGGAGCCCTCAGGCACCTGGCTGTCCTTTCCTGAGCTGGCATCATCTGTGAAGGAAAGGAAAGGGAAGATGTTAAGAAGGTCTCCTGCAGCACAACAGGACAACAACAAGAGTTTGCATTCCCAGCTGGAGATACCATGCACGTGAGACAAACTCAACATACAGTAGGCATCCACATCCTGGCACTTACAGCCTGGCCAGTTTGACGTACAATTAAGTTTTCTGCTTTACGAGCTTTTCGGCAGGCTACCAAATCATTGGGAGTTTAATCAATGTTGTCACTAATAGCTGACAAAAGCCTTTTTGTTTATGTTTACAGGTTGCTGTTCCCTAGGAGGAGCTGATCTGTGGTACCATCTATGCAAATAATTGTATAAATCAAAATTAGAGATAATTAAACCTAGGAGGTGGTGGAAGACTTATGTGATCAGTCATACAGAGCACAAGCAGTACAATTGTGGCCACTAATTCACCCTTCAGCTTCCATACAAGATCAGAAAAGCAAGCAGATCTGGGGTCAAATGAGCTCTTAAGGGATACTGAATGCAAATTTATGGCTGGCAAAAACAATATTGATTTTACAAACTGCTTGTGGATATTTCTTTTTAATTAAGACCACCCATCCACCTGCATCAACACACCACTTTGTCCCTCATCACTCTTGTCTGTATCACTACCACACAGCAGCCCCAAAATCTCAGCTCTGCCCTGGAGAAACAGAAATCTCTACAAGGTGAAACCCCCATCTCTTCAGCAGCCCCCACCTCAAACTGCCACTGTGACATGGCCACCTGTGAGGTCTCCAGGAGGGCCAAGGGAAGTTGAGAGTGCCCTGAGAGTGCCCTGAGCCAGCGGGGTGATACTGGTGGCCTCACTCCTCTTCAGCACCCAGATGTGGAGTTTTTTCCTTCTCCAGCTTGACCTCTACTGCACGAGTGCTCAGCTCTGAGCAGCCTCTTATATAGTGATGGCTCACACCAGGAGGGAGGTCCACCCGGGGGACTCTGGGCTCCCTCACATGATGGTGCAGCAAAATACATTCTCTTCTAAGATCACTTCTGTGCTCTACAAGGTGGCACAGCCCCAGAGGGCAGCTGGATTTGAGGTGACAATCTTGATCAAGAGCTCCTTAGCTCCTAGCTAAAGTGCACTGAAGTGGGTGAAATTTGATTTTGAGAGACAGGTCAGGGGAAGGCTGAAAAAAAGTTCGCCTCAATGAGGAACACAGTGGTGTAAAAATCCCAAGCAAATAAAGAGAAGTGGAAACATCTGATTTAATGAAGGAATCCCTCCAAATGCCCAACTCCTAAAACTCATAAGAAAAAGGTCTTGTGAGCAAAAGAAAGGAAAATTATTTCTGTAATCTCTGCAACAGAGAGGAAAAACTGATCTCAGTTTATATATAAGCATGCCCCCCTGAAAAGGTACAAATAGTAAAACTTCTCTTTACAGTTGTTTTAAAAGTTGTGTTGTGCTTAAAACAGTACTTAGTGTATAAACTTGTGTGCAGTCTTTGAGAGAGAAGAATGTGTCTTTAACCCCATCCTCACCCCAGGTTGTGCTATTTTGGAAAATCATCCCATCTCTTCAGCACAGGGCATTATATGCCAACAGATGCTCTGCTCTCATTAGCCTTGTCCCTTAAGCAGAGAGGCTGCAATGCCACATGAACTTGTCCCCCCTCAACCCTGAGAGATTTTTCTCTTCTCCTTTTGGCTGCTTCAGCACAGTTTCTCCTGGAGCTATGCACAGCTGTCACTTCCAGGGGAAAAGAAAACTTTCTGGGCAGAAGCGCCGTGCTCAAACCTCAGCAGCTCCTCCAGCTGACTGCCCCATCCCACCTCCCACCACCCTCTGTCCATGGCTGGACACCCTGAGCCTTTCCTGGGTGCCCCAGCCACCGCCCAGCCCAAACCACAGGGCACCAGGGTGAAACAGGTCCCACTCAGGAAGCACCAAGTCTCACAGAGAGCCTGAGTGCCAGTGCACCATCCAGGCTCAGCCTGTGTTACAGAGGAACCCAGTGCCTCATGAGCTGCACTGTGCAAGTTTATTTTTACAACCTTGGCAAACCAAATGCAGGGAATACAAAAATACACATTATACATGACGGCTCGCATATGATGTTGTCTCCTTTCCGTCAAAATACCAAATTGACTATCTCCTGGCACTTGTACAGTTTTTCTCATAAATATCCTTAGTGTCACGAATGAACTCTTGGATGCTGTCTGACAGAGAACATAGTAAATCCCTCAGCACAATTAGAAAAATGTACTGGGTAATGGAGAAGAAAAACTGTGGTCAGAGATGCGGGATTCCTGTCCATTGTTAACTGCTGAATATCATAAAAGTGGTTAAGACATTTAAGTGGTGATGTTCTGTCAATTATACCTTAATCCTGCTCAGTTTGATGCACAAAGAGCAGGGTATCTCCCTCGCCTGCTGCCTCATGTTACAGTAAGTCAGCCCCTGTGCCCTCCTCCTGCTGACACACAACCACTGACTGTGGACTCCACACCTCTTGACTTGCTGCCAAGCTTTTGATGTAAGGAAAATTGCTCTGAATCCGTTTGATCCTTTGAAGATGCATCGTCAGTTGTTATCCCGACAAATCGCAAACCTGTGGAGTCACCTACCAAACCCAGAAAAAAAACATTTTGGGGGGAACAGATCAGGATAACTCATGCCACCACGCTGAGCCAATGGAATAGATGATTTTGTGGAGGAACAAGACTGGAATAAGTAACTGCAGGCATTTAGGCATGTTGGTTTAGATATATTGCAGCTTGTTCCACGTGTGTTGGGAATGTGATAACATTAAAAAGAGCAGAAGTCTTGAGGTGGGGAAATGCCATAAACATGGAAACTCTTGTAGAGCAAAAGTGCTCCTTCCCATCCCCAGAGCTGCCCATGGGGTGAGGGATGTTACAGGAGACCCTTCCAGCTGCAATGTGCAGTGAACTGGGCTCCTACCTTCCTTGCACCTGGACAAACTCACACTCGACAGCTGTACCATAAAGAGCTGATTTGTGACATTGAGAAACTGGATGAAGCTCATTTTGGGAAGATTCCCTGAAGTCTGTGAGTCTCCAGTTGAACTTATAAAGTGTGAGTGAGGCAGCAGAGTAGCCAGAGATATAATGATAAAGTGCTAACCTGTGACATGAGTGACACAGGGTCAGGTCTCTCCTCTGCTGCATTCAGAGAGGGGATTTGAATCTCCCCTCTTGCACTTTGAGTGAGTGTCTTAAGCCCCAGCCTGTGGTTGCAGAGAACCAAAAAAGAGCTGCTTATTACTTTGGGAGACAGATAACTCAGGAACACCCTGAGGATGGAAGGCCCCTGTCAAATTCAGACATCATCAATATTTGACTTCCACCTGCCTCAAAGTCAGTATTGTGGCTGCATGGAAGGAGTATGTCTCTCTCTGCTTTGAAGAACTTTCCTAATTTTTCAATTTTAATATCAAGTGGTTTCCAAGGGTAGAGAAACACTTTTATAGTGTTTTACAGGGATCTGTGATGCTGAAAGCAAATCTAAATTTCCTGAAAGTTCAGAGGCATCTGATTCAGCCCAAACCTGCAGTCTGAAGCCTGGTTAATAGTGTCAGGTCTGAAGATCTGCTGCTTGCATTTCACTCCAACCTTCACAAACAACTGGCCTGGCAGTATTCTTAGACAGAGAGAGGACCTGGAGAAGCAAGCCACATTCAGATATGTATGAGCAGCATTCAAAATGATGAGTTAGTGGCAGAGATCACGAGTCTTAGCTATATTCAAGAAATGACCTAATAAGCCGATTGCTTATTCATGCTCTTGTCAGCTCCCCACAGAGGTGGGCAGTTCGGGGTGATAAGCACAGACAGAAAAATCAGCCTGCAGTCAAAGGGCAGCAGGGACCAGCCATGCAGCACTGCCAGATTTGCTGCCAGCAGATTACCATGAGAGGCAGTGCTAAGAAGGATGAACTGCTGAAGTTTCCTACAAGCTCCCTTCTCTGTGACCTGTATTGGAAGGTCATCCTGCACTGGACTTCTTGGACAGTATCACACGCTTAGGACAGCAGCCAGTTGGAAGATGAAGTGGAAAACCTGCCTTGAAAAGCAATCACGGACTAATTTTATGTCATGAGTATCTGATGCTAAGAAAACATACACATGATTTAGGTGTCCTTAATGTACAATCTGGCTCCATGGTGCTACAGAGCATGCTGGCTGGTCGAGAAACCTGAAGGGCAAGGCTCCAGTATCGTGTCAGGTGACAGACTTGGAGACATGGGACAAACTCGTGTAGGCCCTCCCCCTCCAAATACTGCACATGGCCATGCAAAACAGGGCCAGGATGGACACAGAGGCATCAGCCCTCTGTTCAGGAGTGTCACCCCAGTAGCATCAGCCTCAGCTGCTCTCCAGCCATCGCCTCTCCCTTGCTTCAGGATCTCATTCCAAACTGGCTTCTAGGTCTGAGATGCCACAGGACTGAGATGCTGCTGGTGGTGCCGGGGAAGTGTGTGGTGTCCCAAAGCAGGCTGGATTTCTGCAGAAAAGGGATTTCTGTATGTAACACCATCAACTGACAAAGCCCATTGAGGAGCCTATGGGAGAAAGACTGCCACATCAGTGGGATATGGTTACTGTTTATTACCATAGCAGAATTGTTCCATTCCCTCTTAAAAGTTAAAGCAAATGGAAAATTCTGCATAACGGTCCAGCTCTGAGAGCAACTGATGGGAAATATTCAGACTGTTACCGAGTCAGGATCAAATTTTATTTACCCACAGGCTCTCCATGAAGGCTTCGTGTTTTAGCTGAAAGGGTATGACTGGTTTTCAGGCCAATACCACGTGCTGAGCATGCAACCAAAAGTCAAAACAACAACCCAGTTTTTGAAGCAAAAATCTAGCCATCATATTTCCCTATGATTCACAAAGTTGCTTCAATTTGTTATAATGCAAGGCCCGTCCCTGCTCTGACTTGATGGGACCTGCTTTGCAGTCTTTGATGTCAGAGGCCTTGAAAGCCCCATTTCACAGATGAGCCAGCTTTGCATAAATAAACAAAGTGACCTCTGAACTGGAGCCTGAGACCTGAGCACACTTCAAAGCACTGGGGGAGGCGCTGGGGGGGCAGCGGGGAATGAAGCGATCAGCATCCATCATTAAGGCAGCCCCCACTCCACACTGCTGCTGAACAAGGGGTGTAAATAAAAGGAGGGAGGCAAGTGGGGAGGGAGTGAAATGAGGGGGAAAGTGATGTAATCCAGTCAGGCTTGAACAATTATAATGAGGCCTTCTTCTCCCATGGATGAATGAAAGAAATCTCTCTGAACTCCGGCTTTAGGAGCTGACTCTCGCGTTTACCCAGACGCATCGTATTTGCACATCATATTTGCTCCCCAATGTCCTTCACTGCTGCAGAAGTCCAGGGAGTGACCCAACTCAAGTTGCTTGTGGGAGGTGGATCTTGGGCCTTTCTAGGAGTTAAATCAGAGTTTGCTCTGTTGAGCCTAACCAGGAAAACTTAGACCATAAACTTCGAACAGGAGAAGACTGGACTTATTTTTCAGCAGCCTTGAAGGTGCACTAGATGGCTCACACAAAATAAACACAAAATAGATAAACACACACAAAAGCAAGTGAATCTTAAAAAGTAGGTCTCTGCAGTTTATCTCTGATGCATTCAGGTTTTCCTGTAATACTTCCTGGAATTTAAAGGGAAACACAAGGCAAAGATCACTCTGTACTTAGTTTTAGGGAGTCTTCTGCTATGCCAACTGCTTTATCTGATGCCCAGATGAATGGTCCAGGAGGTCTACGCATAGGAAGGCAGCAACAACTTTATCTCCGGGATATTACAGGGATTAAGGCACTTGCTTTCCCCAGATCTCCTTAATGTGGATTAACACTCCAGGTTTCATTAGAACTTCAGCTGGTATTAACCCTCAATGGCCAGGGAAAAACAGCCCAACCCACTGGCCAGCACAAATGCCATATGAGAGCTACCACTGCCAGCTGACAGGGTTCTATTGCTCATCTCGTGATATTTGGGAGGTTTCTGGAGGACCTTGAACATGATCTTGACCTTGAAGTCACTACTTTAATATATAGGGGGTTTTTTGTTACTGAATAACAACTCCTAACATCTGTGAATCTGAAGAACTCTGCGCAAATACACTCTAAAATCTTGGGCAAAGAGGAGCAAAACACTAATTTTCTAGTTCTTGAGATTTTTCAGCTTGTTTTGTGTTTTTTGCAAGGCCTGAACTACGGCTTCAGCACCCTTGAGACAGGTGAATCCCAAGGATGACTTGAAATCATTAAGATGCAAAATCTTCACTTTGACTAATTCTGATTTTTTTACCATCATTGAGGTCTAATTTAGCAAGTGTCCACTCTGAACCCTCTTTCCTGCCAGAGGCAGACAGGACCAAATTCCAAAGAACTCATCTCACTGACACAAACCTGGCATAAATCTTAGATACTATTTTGAATGTTTTTTGTAGATTCTCCATTAACCCTCCATCTCATGCTCAGCATTCCTTAACCTACCTATATTAACAGTGTCACCTACTGTATTAACAGTGCTGATGTTATGAAAAGACAGGAAATGTGGGTAGAGGTTATCTGGAAGGGCTCAGTGAAAGCAAAGGTATCAGGAATATTCGGAGATAAGAAAAAAGACCTCACGGCAGAAACCCCTCTCCTTGGGTCCAGTCAGACAAAACCCCTCTAGATGGAAAAGCATAAACCCACTCGGAGGAGAGCATAGTCAAGGAACACTCTGTTTTTCTCAAAAAAAACCCCCAAACTAAAACCAAACAACCCACAATAAAACCAACATGAAGTAAAAGGTTACTGGCAGAGAATTTCCCTCTGTGACAGGCACTGAAGACTTTACTACTTACTGCCTACAACTGCAGTTGGGCCAAAAATAACCAGTGGTATTAAAACTGGAATTTCCTGACAATAAAAATTAAAAAGTATGTGCTGGTGGCTTTTTTGGTATTTTCAGCTCTGGCCATTTCCACGCAAAAATGTTCATGTATTTCATTTCAGGCGCAGCACTGGGAATCTCTTGGTAAGCAGGATGCTTTGCAAAAGGAACATTTGCAGGCCACCTGCCTCCTGAAACGCTGGAGAGGCTCCACAGTCAACAGACAAAAGCCCTGGCTGGGTAACGAAGAAATGAGGCTTCTGTCCAGAGCTGCATCAGTAACTCACATTTTTAAGTTGTGATGATGTACAGGCCCATTCTATTACCTGTCAGTGACAAAGCTCTGAATTGGTGGTTATTGCTGCATCCCACATTTCAACAACAGGTGAACATAATCAGAGATGACAGCTTTGAGACCAAGGAAGACTTAACTCTCTTCCACGCAATGAGAAAAAGGGGGACTGTGGGGTAGCACAGACTTATGAAAACTGGTTTATTTTACAGGCTGGTACCAATCAAGCTCCAAAAGCACAGACAAACCAATCCTACTTCCATGGAGAGTTTCAGCAGCCCAGAATCTTTCACTGCTGTGCATAAGCTGCTACCAGCACCTGGACTAAATCTTTTACTTCCAATTCCTTTTCAATACTGCAATCTCTGCTGGGAGATTGACATGGACATACCCCTGTTCAGTACTCTTGCATAAAGAATGCTGTGGTTTATTGCTTGGGCTTGATTTAAAAACTTTGGTATGGAAAAGGATCACGTATTTCCTTATAGAGGTAAATGTGTAAGGTGGAGATGCGGAACCTCAGAAAAGTGGGGTATTTTAAGGATATAAAGGGATTTATACATAAAAAAAATGAAAGCCTTTAAATTGAATATATGTGAAAGCTTCCCAAGAGGAGCATCTGCTTGACTATGGAATAGTCACTCAGAGGAAGAGAAAGAAGCTCTGTTTCATAGAATCATAGAATGATTGAGTCCAACTTAAAACCTAACACTGCCAAGTCCCTCTAAACCATGTCCCTAAGGGCCACATCTACATGTCTGTTCAGTATCTCCAGGGAGGGTGATTCAACCACTTCCCTGGGCAGCCTGTTCCAATGCCTGACAAACCTTTCCACAAAGAAGTTTTTCCTAATATCCAATCTAAATCTCCCCTGGTGCACCTTGAGGCCATTTCCTCTCATCCTGTCCTTGTTACCCGGGAGAAGAGCCCAACTGGGCTGCGCCCTCCTGTCAGGGAGTTGTAGAGACTGAGAAGGTCCCCCCTGAGCCTTCTTTTCTCCAGGTTAAACACCCCCAGCTCCCTCAGCTGCTCCTCATGAGACTTGTACTCCAGACTCTTGCCCAGCTCCATTGCCCATCTCTGGACAGGCTCCAGCACCTCAATGTCCTTTCTGCAGTGATGGGCCCAAAAGTGAACACAGGATTTGAGATGTGCCAAGCACAGGGGACAATCACTGTTCTGGTCCTGCTGGCCACACTATTGCTGACCCAGGCCAGGGTCCCACTGGTCTTCTTGGCCACCTGGGCACATAATGGCTCATGTTCAGCTGGCTCTCAACCAACACCTCTAGCTCCGTTTCTGCCAGGCAGCTTTCCAGCCTCAAACTTTAGAACATGTAAAATTATAATGATCTAACTATGGCTGAACTATAGATTCTACAATTCCACTTGCCAAAGTTGGGTCATGTAGCTCTTTAAGAGAGCTTTAGTAACTCCTAGAGTACGGTATGATTGATAAGAAAGAAGACACACAACAGAAAAGGATGTTAATGAAAACAGGAGTCCTTGAAGACCGTGAAATATTCTCTTCTGGGTGTAGCTATACAGAGGAATTCTGGAGTTCGTCTGTGTCCATGCAGGATATGATCTGTGCCTGCCACACTCATCTCTCTCCTCCCCTTCTCTGTACCCATGACTCGGTATCTGGTTCAGATCTGCACCTACTTTATAACCTTCTTCCCCTCCTCCCCCAACCACTTTCCATAATGCTGTGGAGGGAGAAGCCTTTCTGAAAGTGCAGCTCTTCCTTGCTCCTTGTGGTCTGTCGCTGCCCACAGAGCTCACAAAGTCATCTGAGGCACATTCTCAGTCGTGGTTCCATCTGCACATGGGGATGCTCCAGCTCCTGCTGTAACCACACAAAGAACCACAAGGAGAAACAGCTGGAGCTTTTCACTCAACCGCTGCAATTCCCTGGCCTGCCATTACAACAATTACATTACAAAGGCAATCACAGCCCTTCCGCCATGCTGACTCCTCCAGACACCAGGACCTCCCGCCTGACTTCAGGTCTCCACTCCACAGGGGGCAAGAAAACAATTCTTGCTCCTTTGTTGTTGTTGTTGAGGTTGATTTTTTTATCAGCATGCTCCAGCACACACAGACAGCAGCCCCAAGAGCTCTGTACCACAGGCACCAGTCTGCGGTCACAGTCTTGATCTGCTACTGCAGAGGATGAAAGGCAGAAGAAATCAGAGAACAAGATGAGTGGTTAGGCTTCTGCCTTGTCACCAAGACTTTCTGAGCATGAAATAGCAGCCCCCAAAAGACAGCAATTACCAGCCAGCTGCTCCAGGCCCAGAACAAATCGGTAATATTTCCCAGTATTTTTTAATGTTACTCTGATAGCATCAAGGCTTTCTTAGAGACAGGGTTCCAGTATATTAGAGGCTGTACACAGATAGCACAGAAGACAGACCCTGTTTAAAGAGTTTAATGCCTGGGTAGTGCAGACACAGAGTGGATGCCACACATATTAAGGTTCCTTGAAAAACATATTTTTAGCATCCACCCATTTTGGCCTGGTGGGGGAATGATGGGGGTCCTGTATTTTATACAGTTGGGAAGAAAAGCTTCATTTATAACACCATCAGCCTTTCTGAATCATAACCGTTTCACTGCAATTATTATTTATAGTAATAAATCACTAGTTACTTACAGAAAGTTTATAAACACTGGGAAGAATTCTGTGATTCTAAGTGTTATATGACAACTAAGTTTAAACAGTCCTTACTTTAGAAACCTAACTCTAGTGCCCAAGTCCAGAGAATGAAAAGAAGGTCAGGGTGACACCTACCTCTCCTCCCTGACTGCAGAAGAGACGATGGCTACGTAGACTGGGTGCCAAAAGCGAGGTGGCATGAACACTCCACCCAAAAATACAGGCCAAAATTCCATCTTTAACAATCCTAAATTGCTTAGGGTTGGGGGAGGGAGGCATGCCACCGAAAGGACTAATGCAAGGTTAATGATAAGAAGGAGATTACAGCAGAGCCGAGGATAAACTGATAAGACCTGGCTCCCAGCCTTCTATTTTAACCACTACACAGCTGCTGTCCCCCATAAAATTGTACCTCTATTACTCCCCTCCCTACCAGCACTGATCGATGTTTATTGTTTTCTTCACCAAAACGTGTAGAAACATCATTTGTACATGTTCTATCTCCCTGAAAATTCACATGGCCAAAAATAGGCCAGCACATAGAGATTTCCAGAGGGGCTAGAAGGAAAAGAGAGGTCACACATGTCAGTGACTGAGCACAGGCATTATTTTTGGATGGCATTTATAATCAAACAAAAATAATCAATTGTACAGTCCTGTGCCTTCCAAACACTGAGATAATTCCTTAGTGTGGAATTACCCAATCCATCATGATGAACTGGGAATTGCAATACTGGGCTTTACAGCCAGGAATGTGGATCCAGCTGTTTCTTCCACACCAGTATGAAAACTATTGAAACATTCTTTATGGGCTTACATATTTCACAGTCTTCTGGTAGAAAAGTAAAAATATCTCCTATGGAAGAAAATGAAATATCCTATGACACTTACCAAATGAAGCAAAATCTCAGAGAGGACTGCTGCTCAACATCTTTAATGGGAAAAGTGTGTCCCATGTGTGTTTGCTTGAGGTGAAAAATCACACCTCATCAAGATAGGTCAATAGGGTATTACAGTTTAACTTTGATTTTAAGAAACAACAGCACCTATAACTTGTAGAAGTGCTAAGACATCAACAGAGGATGATAACTTTTAACTGGACATTGCAGAGCATGTAACAGTCTAAGTGTCTAAGATGTTCATTATGTGCAGTGGGGCACAAGATGTTGCTAGGGAATCCTTCCTCTCAGATTTCAGGAGAGAACTATTTCAGAAAACAGTCCATATATGTAATAAACACGAATTTTAATATACCACTGGCAGCAGTCAGCCCCTCATCAGTCACCAACCCATGACTTTATACTCAAACCTCTTCTGATAAATCGACTTTCTAAAGGTCAGGTAAACCACTAAGTCAGAAAGTAAAGAAAAGGCATTTGAAAGAGTAGAGAGAAAAAATAATTTTTAGCTTTTTAAAAGTAGATTTATCTTTTAATAACAAACTGATATGCAGTTGTGTAACAGCAATATGGAAGTGGTGTAATCTCTCTGACCACTATACTTTACAGCATGACAATAAAGTAAAGAAATTGAGATTTTGGGGTCAATGAAAGACAGAAAGTAGCCCTGGTGTCTGATGATATCAAGATTTGCAGCATTGCCCCCATACGCTCTTAAATACATCATTTTATTAATGAAGTGCCATTTACTTTCTGCATAATGTTCAATGAATGATACATGTATCTCCAGGTCATTGTCAGACTAATAATAAGCTGGTTTTAGTAGCGAAATGTTACCACTTTCACAATTCTATCCAAGAACAACTCTGGACAAGTGGCAATTTTGTTGGCTCCCAAAACAAACCGAATACTTGGCACCCTACCTAACGTGAGGATTACAGTATATTACACAGGATAATGCTGGCCTGTGTCTCGCCAAAATTAAACCTAACCTAATTACATGGAGTGAATTATAGCTTTCAATGTGGGGTAAAACACAAATTGTAAAAATGGTTGCTCCACAATTAACTATATAATCCCAATGCTGTCATTAGAAATTTCTAAAACATGCTTCAAAACAATGACTAGTGTAGTACAGTCATTCCTGTGGGATGGAATTAAATTCCTTTGTGTGTTTTTTGCATTTTTTCTAATGCCTGTCCTGGCACATGACCAGCAGCCTATAAGAACAACCACCATCTTAGGATCAGAAAGGACCAGAGACAGAAGCTACCTAAGAAAATACAGAATCATAAACCCATAGGATAGCCTGGGTTGAAAGGGGCCTTTCAAGGTCATCTAAAACCATACGAAATTCAAGATTATTTTAGGTAGAATTCAACAGATCTTGAGTGCTCAGTAGCAAAGTTACTGCATTTTTTTCAGTGAGGGTACAGCTCTTCCCAACACTCCGACTCCTCCACAGTCAGAGACACAGCATGTCCCATGTTGATGCACTTCACACCTGAACCTCATCTAAAGGCTTCACTGGGATGAAGAAGGGTCAGGGAGTCTTTATAAAGAATATTGGTTTGCAGGTAGGAAAATGCATTGAGGAGACAGACTAGGGCTGCACCTGGAATTCAGCGCTTGTCAATGAAGCAGAACTACCTAACACCTAACCAGAGTTAGCTGTCACCTAGGACCTTGCCCAGATGATCCATAAAAGGAGGTATTTCACCCTCTGATATTTAGAAGCTAAAGCAGGTGCAGTTTATTAGCTTCCTATGCAAGTTACCCCATAGGGACTGCTCTTGGAGAGCACTGCAAGTCACAATCCGCACCACGGGGGGCAACTGGGAACATTTAAGCCCTGTATTCAAAAAACAGAGAACATCTCAATATTCTCTGTGGAAGGAAAGTATTTATTTTTTGACTAGTAAACAGTGCTTTCTGTAAATTCTCTAGATATTTACTCTAACAAGCACTGCAGTTTACACACCTTATTTTTTACTGTGATAACACATATTGTTATTAACATACATGAATATTTCCTACTGAATGTATTCCACACGCTGTTGGCTATTTTAAACAACAGATGTGAGAGGGATTTAAATGCCAATTTTAAAACTGTGCAGTTGATTGAAATCCTGTGAGCCATTCATAGATTGCCAGGTATTCTATTTACATGATTCCTCCCATGTAAAATACTTCAGGGAATACTCTAGACTCTGGCATATGGTTTAGAATGATGATGACTGATGCTGGAGATGCCACACAGACAACAGGACATATTATCTGGTTACATCTGTGCGTAAAATGCTTCGAGATTTTTTGATGGAAGGGGTTATGAATGTGTGAGGCAGAGATGCTGCATTTATGTCCCTCTAAATCATGCTCAGAGATAACAAGCAGTTAGAGCCCCGTCAGTGCAAAAAGAAGCACTTATGTGAATGCATTTCATTGCATCCATGTGCTGTTATCCCCCTGGGCAATTACGACTCGTGGGTGAACCTTGCAAAATTGTGGAGGATCGGCTGAAAAGGAGAACTCCAATGCCAAAACACATCCAGAGCCTGAAAACAGAAACCTTGTGAGAATAGCCTGTGCACAGTCAGATTGCAGGGCTTACTCTTCCCTCCTTCCAACACCGGGGAAACCCCTGTCCATGCCACAAATCTGACTGACTTCCACTTCTGCATCTGCAGCCTCACAAATCCCACGGGCCTGAAACTCCCACGCTCTATAGCAGAGGCCCTGCCTGACAGATTACATGCAAATGTTACAAATACATCACAGGCTAGAGCAGAGGAATGTTCACAGTGCTGCAGACATACTCGGGAAAAAAAAGATCCAGCAAGACCCCTTGGTGCAGTCCCCACGGTAATACATCCTGAATGAGGAACTCTATCGTGTGAAAACATTCCTAATAATTCCTTCTGTTTTCATTAATAATATTAAATTTCCTGCTTCTGGGGTTTATTTTGTTTTAACAAGCACAGCTTTTTGTCTCGTCTTCTGAAAGACTGCGCCACTGTAAGTCTATTATTACTATTTATGCTGAAGTCTATTAAATGGGCCAGGCATCCATATCCAAAATCAGCAATTTGCAAGCCATAATCTCATACCAACCAGATTAACGTGACACCTGAGATGTGTTTTCTTTCAAGACCCAGAAGTCTGAATGGCTGAAAGTATCAGAAATGCAGGAAAAATTTGTCTTTCTGCTTCAGAAACATATGCAGTGGATTCTCTGGTACTCGTGAGTGACCTTTGGTGATTTTTTTCCTTGACAAAGAGTCAACTAAAATTTGAATCAAATTGTAATAGGCCAATGGTTTGAAATCACTAAAAAAAAAAAAAAAGGTGTTTTTTTACTATCTGAAATACCTCATTCTGGCCCAGAAATAATTATGGGTGGATAAATTATCTGGCCTACGATTTTCTCTGGCATATTATTTTACTCATGTCTTTCTTCTTCCTCTGCAGGGGGTGCTTGTGGTCATATTGTTCTTTTATTTATGGCTCACAGCCTTTTCAGTGGCAGCACGCACACCCAAGTGCAGGCCCGGAGCGGGAATGCAAATTCCTCGGGAGGTAAATGGGAAGAGAAAAATGTCCAGACCATGCCAAATCTTTACAAGGATGGCAGTTAAACAGAAAACTATACCCTTAAAACCCCAAACCGGGCAAACAACAATGCTTAATTATATTACCATGGTTTGTGTATTTATGAGCTTTACATATAAGACCTGTGGAAGCCTAATTGGTTCTTTTGAAATTCTGCTATAAAGCAGCACCTGTATTATCCAGCTGATGCATCCCCTGATTTACTTTGCTCGATGGTGACTTGCTTCCACGCCGAGTCGGTCGCTCCCAGGACTGCTCTCTGGCTCAGCTTTCAAGCTGATTTCTCTGACAAGCTGGCAGCAATAAAATAATTCATTCCAGAGGCTGAGAGAATCACCCGCAGCATATACTGCGAGGATCGCCTGGCAGCAGTACAGAGGCCTACGCAATGGGAAGCCTGGGGTAAACCCTGCGCCGGGACGCCTGGATGCCACAGGGAGGAGGGAAGGCTTCGGTAATTCGACCAGGAATAAAGGCAGCCTCATGGCAGTGGGATGGGAGGAATGCCAGAGAGGGGTTGCTCCGAAGAAGGCTCGCTGAAAGGAAGAAGGAGCAACCACGGAGAGGAATATTTTTAATAAAAACAGAATTTCCATGAGAAGGAGCAATGGGATGAAGCCTGCAATGTGGCGCAGGTCTGCGTATCTATGACTGCTTCCGAAGGCACAGGGAGGATAACTGAAGACAAGCCAAACAGCCACGCTTTTGCAATGATTTGATATAGTTTTGTCTGTCTGGAAATGCTGGGGATCCACAAGCTGGAACAAAAATAATCCTTGTGCTAAATAATGTGACGTAGGACATCTAGTAACTCTGAAAATCCAAAAAATACAAAACAGACCTACTTCTGTTCAAAAGCAAAAAGGTAAACTCAGAATGTAGGAGGAGCACTGGGTTTTGGATCGCATCTGTGGAGGGGGTTTCTCTAAGAAAAAATAGGCTGGAGATACTCCATCTCCCTCTGGAAGCCACTGGATCTCCGGATGCTCAAGGCAATCAGGACTTCCCTGTATCAGCATGACGTGCAATGAACTGCCCAGTATCTCCCTGAACAATCACCATCCTGTTGCAAGGAAGTCTGATTACATATCCCTGTGTACTCCCAAGCCAACCCCATCCGGGGAGAGATTAGTCACTGTTTTTTCAGTAAACCCCTGGAGCAAGATCTGCTGTCTGATCCATTCGAGGGCCTACTGCCTTCATGCCCTCAAACCTGTATTAGCACAGCCCCAGCTGACTCTCACACGCTGCACTGGAGTCCCACTGCCAATCAGGGTGATTTGGCAAGTTCCCTTTGAGAAAACACAGCAGGAAAACAATGCTTGACTGTGCTGGCCTTGCTCTTCGAGCACTCAAAAATTGAACTGTTGGAAAACTACCTCGGCCGCAGCATGAATCTTCCCTAATTTGACTCCTGGCTGGTGGAACCGTAATTTGCCAGGATTTCACACGGTGAGAAGTCTCTTCCACAAGGCCTTCTTGTAACAGTGAGAGCTGCCCCTCCTGCACAAACCAGTTGGTTGAGCTTGGAGGGCAGATTTCCATTGCTTCCGTCCAAACTTGCCCACAAAAAGTTCACTGATCCTTAAGGATTCCCTGGCCAAGGCCAAATGCCTGGCCTGCAGTTGGGATGGCTCTCCACAGACCCTGCCTGCGAGGTGATGCACCACGTTGCTCCTTCCCAAGCAAAAGGCAATGCAACCACGCTGTCAGTCCAGCAGGGATGCAGAGCAGGCTTCAAAACACGACATTCAATCCCATATTGAAACCCTTCCGTTGAACTGCCAGGCTGAAGCTGGCAGAATTTAGGATTATGTTTCTAATTAAGCAGAAAATTGCTTCTATTTTATTTCTAAGCTACACGTTACTCAAGTGACCAGCTATTCCAAATGAAAACTGCATTGGAAAATTCCCAGAAACTGAGGTGTGGCATTAATTCTGTATAAAGCAGAGCAGAAGGCAGCTGTGTCCTTTCTATAGCATGAGCAGTTAGTTGGTGCCCAGCAGTCTTAAGAAGATTAAATATCACCTTAATTTCAGAAGCCTTCTGCTTTGGCTGTAAAAATGTTATAACTGCAATAATAATACAACCAATTGTAAAACTTCAATGTTTGGCCTGGATTAATACCACTGCTACTTTATTCCACAGGGAAAGCAGTGCAGTGAGTCTTACATGTCCAGATGAGAAGGGTTAATTACCCAATATTCATTACAGCAATTGTGGTTTTGCTTGCTCAGTGGAAAAAATTCTGTTTTCTGCTTTATAAACAATGGGTTAATCTTATCAAAAGGAAAAAAGTACCTTTGAAAGCAGAAGGTTTTTTCCATTAGCCTTTTTGAAAAAGGAAAAAAAAATGAAAAAGCATTTTTGGCTACTAATTGGAAGAAAAGTTAAATAGCTATTTTGGGGACAGTAATGCTGGGGAACATATACCTATGTCCATGGGTAAACACACCACGGATTGTTGTGGAGGGCACATTTCAGAAGAGGCCTTCAGGAGCTGTTATCTCAAAGTTATCAAAGCCTCTTCCTTGCCTTTAAAGGGGAGATGTGGAGCAGACAGCACAGCACCAGCCAGGCTCTAGGCTCTCCTCCACCCCTGGAGAAGTGACCTTCCCTGCTGATGGCCCAGGACCTCATCTGTGAACCCGGGAGCAAGGGGTTCCCACCAACTGGGAGTAACATGAGGATAAACAGAGCCAAATTGTGAGCCTCTCTGGTACAGGCAGGGACACAGAGAGAGAAGCATGTTGTTTTAGTGTGTATAACTCACTTAAATTTACCATGCAGTTTCAGCTTGCAATCCCATATTTCCTGTCCTAATCTCATACACAATGTGGGTTTTGTACTGTTAAACAGTTTCTCTGTGGTTGCTCCACAGCGATGGGCAAATTGATTCCTGTATGAAAGGCCAGACTCTGTTTTCAGATACTTTCAGTGTTTCCACTGGTCTGAAATGGGAGTAGCTGGTGTGTTCAGGAACAACTGGTGGAGGATAAGGCACAGGTATAAGGCTCAGAGAGCTGCCTCTGAGTGAAAATGAGGAAGATATTTACCCCTCTTACTGCCTCAAATTTTTTACTCTTAGTAATACTCATTCTGCCTTTTCTGCTGTTGCCAAAATTACATATTCTTTGGGTAAGGACTGCACAACTGTTCACAACCATTTGTGCAACAGCACCCCTCTACAAGGAGCCAGAAATAAGAGCAACATTAGCACTCCTTTAGAGGAAAGGCTAAATACAAACTCCTTTTAACAACCTGTACAGCATGACAGCAATATTATACAACTATCACAGGCCTGATCAAAGGACACTAAAGCCAATTAAAATGTTTCATTGGCTTCAAAGTAGAATGGATGAAGAATATTAATGTTTAAGGATGGATGTGAACACCACTGAAAGATCCAATAACCTGCAAGTGGTCTCCAATGGCATCTCCCTGAAGGGCTGAACTGTTCTCCATCATATATTAGGGGATTATATCAAGACAGAAGCAATGCAACAAAAAGGTAAAAAAAAAAAAAAAAAAAAAAAAAAAAAAAAAAAAAAAAAAAAAAAAAGCCATGGAAAGCACAAGTTGTAAAAGATCGCAGGAAAAGGAACAATACAAATTACTTAGGAAGAAAGCCTGGATAAAATTACCACCTTCACCCTTCAAAGTTGTTGCCTGAAACCAGACCTAAATCACACCTTTGCTGCACAGGGGTATTGCTGGATGGGAAGGTGAAACACCTCGTGAGCAGCTGCAGTGCAAACAGCAGCAATGAAAGATGCAAACCCATCTGCTCAGTAACATGTTTGCCTTGGGACAACATATGTTGTGTAGGTTATTTGTGTGAGTTCTTTGATACCTGATTTGATCCACACCTTGGGGTATTTTTTTGAGTTTAACAAGAAGTAGGCCTTATGACAAATCCTGATCCGTATATGCAGTCAATTGACCCACAGGCAATTTGTGCCGGAATTTAGGGAACATTGCTTTGAAAGGAATCTAGTTTTCCTAAATATGTTACAGCTTGTCAGCACACAGTGGATTAGCAGACCCAGGTTTGTGCTTCTGTCATCTAACCAAAGGACAAGCTTCCAGCATCACCCGTCAAATCAGATAGCACACAAACTCTGTGTGCCACTGGGAAAGGGACTACCCACATCAGATAAACACCACCTGGCCCTCAGTGCTTCTCCGTGCTTTTGATTTCTTAAAACATCCTTGCCATAGCCAAAAAGTGTATTTTTCAGGAACCTATCCAACCCCTCCTGCCTTCCAGAGCTGGAGAAGTGACAAGTGCTTTGCGTTCAGCAACGATTATCCTGTGGGAATGGTGGACACTGTGAGGCCACCCCAGCACAGGCAATTCACCTGAAAAAACGATGATGATCCTGCAAGGAGGCAAGGTTTCACTGGGAACAGTTGAAATGTTGTTGGATTGTAACTGACCAAGCATCGACCAGTGAGAATGTAGTTATTTAGACAGCCTTACTCCATGCAAGGAGAGAGACTGGACACCCAGTGTAACACCTCCTAACTTTGCCACTTCCACAGGGTGCAAGGTAAGTTGAAGGGTTGCCTTTTCCAGCAAAATCACTGCATTTCACTGCAGGTCTCAGGTGCTGGATTTTTTAATCATACATTCTCAAGATCTAAGAGCAGGAACTGGTTATTAGAATGGCAGCAGCTACGAGTGAACACAGTTGACAAGTGTAGCCAGGGAGAGTGGGGAGAGCTGGCTTTCATGTCATACATTACTGCTTCTGAGCAAGGAAAGCGTAACTGGCAATAAATTAAAATGAAAAAGAACAAGCTGATCAAATACTAAAATTGTCATCAAGAAGAAACTGATTTAACCATCTGCAGTGCAGTGCATTGTGACACAGGATCTTTGCCCCATGAAAAGCAAAGGAGATGCTCTTGGGAAGTGAGCTAAACGCCTCATAACCTACAAAACATAAAAGCAGAGACACTTGTAGTGTAAAGTCACAGCTAAGAACCTTTTCAGCAGCAGAGCCAGGCCCACGAATAGCAGGACAGAATACAGGTTTCTTCCTATGCCTCAACTGTTATACAAATATATGTAATACTCAGCATGAGAAGTCAGTACCTGCCTCCTTCACTCCTGTCTAGTCAAGCTCAGAGCCAAGTGAATGCTCAGAGAGAAATCAGCTAAACAAAGACTTGCCTTAAATCCTCTGGGATAATTTAGCAGGTCTAAAGGCTCTGATTCACAGTTCAAGCAAGGTAAGATTAGACAAATTCTACAGAAGCCAAAAAATAGCAGAAGAGAGCAAAAGAAACCAGAAGCCAGTGCAGCTCCTCTAGAGGAAAGGCCGTTTGTTGTATTGGCTGCCTGCAAAAGCAGCCCCTTTCTCCAAAAATTGTTGGCAAGTAACTTCCTAATACTGCAGAAAGGATTTTTCTCTATTACCGCAGAAAGCATTGGCAAGGTGAAGAAGTTCAAGACAAACCTTCCACCTCCAAAACTCCTCACCTTTTTATAATAATTTCTTATCTTTCAAGAGATTCTGCCCAGAACCAGAGAACCCTGGATTCTGGGAAAATTCAGTTCTATCTAAAAAATGGGGCAGGTCAGGCCAGGCACCTGCCTGCCTGGATCAGACTTACAGCACCCACAGCAATTATCTGCCACTGAGTGCAGATAAAACAGTTTTTCTCTCTGGAGCTCTGCACATGGTGGGCTTCCTCTGCACAAGTGTCTATTAGCACAACATGCAGAGAGTGCTGCGGCACAAAAGCGGAAGGATTATGCTACAAACAGTTCAGTAGCCTTCAAAAGCCTTCACTATGTTAATAGCCTTTAAAGCGACATTTCAGAGCACCAGTGGCACCTGGTCCAGCTGCTCGCAGCTCCGCTTCCATCTGAAGCCCTCTCTGCTCATCTCCCCACCCCACGGGCCAAGGTGAGGAGGGCTTGTGCCTGCCTACTCAGTGCTAAAATTTATTGGTTAGGCAAGAGGAGAGGACACAGGATTCTCCTTCGGTTTCTTGTGCACATTCTCCTCTACAGCTGCTGAACGTAACTTTAGCAAACATCAAGGAGAACAGGAGGCTTTACTGAATTAAAATATTTAACATACTGGCTAGTCATCGTTCCCTTTGAAACCAATACCCATCTGGGATTTGACTTCATGAAGACTGCTACAGTCTTTCCATGCCATGTCCCAAAAAAGTTCAGAAGGGAAGCACATTGTTGTATACTTCATGTAGGCCCACAGAAAGATTTGGTTTGGAGTGCACATGGACACAAAAGCTTTTTATCTCCGGGGACCTAACCTTTGATAACTGTCATTGCAAGCATTTTATTTTGCTCACTTAAGTAGCGCTATCAATAACTGCCTTTTGCTCTGAAGGCAAACATGGTCTGCTTTTCCAAGCAAATGAAAACAAATTAAAGACTTAAAACACCCATCAGTTGTTCACTTCAGCAATTTGATCGCTATCTTTTTTTTTTTTTAAATTTATTTCCAGAAGATCCTTCAGGCCAGATAACAGTCACTCACTGCCTGCAACACCGCACTGCAGTCCACAGCATGTGTATTTTTTGAGAGCTTCAGTGAAATATGAGCAAGAAGCACAGATTAGAATCTGGCCTGGAATTACGGTTTGAACTCTGCAAAAACGGATACAGCAGGTCAAGTTCTCCTCTCAGTTACACCAGAGCAGCATTCCAACAAAGAACAGAAAATCCATGGTTTTTTTCCCTCAATTTTTAGGTTATTTATACAACCTAGAATGACTGGGGGGGGGGGG
>VZTG01001088.1:44223-125373 GCA_013397845.1 Melanocharis versteri
TGGGGGGGGGTGGACGGTCAGAAGGATTAAAATTATTTGTAAGAAATGTGTACGGCTCACTGGTGCATCCGCTGAATGCATGACTGAAGAATAAAAAAGTGAGTCTCTGTCATCTGGGAGAAGGCAGGTAGGTGTTACTGCCTTGCAAGCCCTGTGCCTCTCTGTGGTGATTTCCAGAGTCTGGATGAGCGTAGAGAAAGCTTTCCAGGCAGCAGAAATTCAGCTGTGGCAGCACAGAGCCCAGCAGGGTGATTTTACTCAAATACTCAAGATTCCTCAGTTATTCTGATTTACTCTGCCTAACAGTATGATAAGACACACAGGCTTTCACACCACCAGGGCTAGGTGGATGCTGCTCCCCAGGAGATCTGGTCTAATTGCATCTGTCAACACTGAAGACAGTTGTGGACGCACACTCGAGAAAAACAGCGAGGGGAATCTGACATTTACCTTTAAATGGAAAGAACTGCCATAAACACAGTGGCAAATAGAACCCTGTGCAATCCAGCCTGGGGAGTGCTCACGGGGGAGCAACGCGAGGCATTTCTGATGTGCGTTTGGTAAAAACAGCATTTGGGGCCACAAACACGCGTGGACATAAATGGGTGCAAGGCAGTTCCACGTGAGAAAGGGAACAGCACCTCTGGTGCTGCTGCACTGGAGTTATTGGACAGACAGCATTTACTGGCCCTGCTCTTCCACTCGCTTACAGTGGGGACACATCAGGGATAAATTTCGTCCTGTGATTCCAAGCAGCTGGCCAAATCCATAAAGCTGCAATCTGTAAACTTGCTTAGACTTTTTTTTTCCTTGCCCCCCCAAAAGTTAGTAGCTCCCCCTCACATACACACATGCACATTGTTCAGAAATATCAGCCATTTCTCCCCTGGTCCAGCTCTGGTAAGTCAGGTAATTGAAGCTTCAAAGGAGAATCACAGTTTAATGGAGCTGTGCTTGCCAAAGAAGACAAAGGACTTTGATTAGATTTCTTCCAGCTTATTTACATGACTTATCTTTTTATAAATTCAACTTCCTTCCAAAGTTGATAATGAGATGCCTTGGAAAAAAGAAAGAAATGGAATGGTTTGTTTTGTCACAAGACAAGTGATTATTTTAGTGATAGACTATGTCTGGTGTAAAGTTCAAAAACAATGGAAGTAATAGTCTTTAGGCAAAACACATAACTGTTCCTGATAACAGTCTGCATGGAAAAAATGGCAATTTTCAGAATTCTGCATAATAGCGTGGACAAATAACCTTCTAGGAGCAGCTGTCATGGTTAATTTCTGCTCTAAGATACAAAAACAGGGATGGCTTTTTGATTAGATGTTATTCAAAACTCTTTTTTTGCATTTAATTTCTTTTGCCTGAGTAAAGAATGGACATTTCCAAGACAGGAAAAGACCATAAACGTACTAGATTAAAATGTTTCCATGCATTTCAGCCCTTGTCATTCTGACTTGGACACAAATCTATCCAATTTCTCCACCGTGGAGCCCTCAGAAAATCACAGGCATGCTGATATTTTCCTAAACTGGACTCTAAAGTGTGGCAATGAGCCTTGTAAATATTGAGATTTTAGTGAAGGAAAAAGAGAGTAATTGCATAATTTGAAATGATGATGGAAGTTACTCTCTAGGCAGTAAGTGATACAAGAATAGACAAGCTGATTTGCCCTGATTTTCTATTCAGCAGGTGGGATGCATGGGGAAGACTTACCCAAAAGAACAGAAGGATGGAGACAGATGATCAGAAGAAGGATGGAACAAAGCATCCCCCTCTGCAGGGAGTCAGCTTCAACACTTAAACTAACTGCCTCTTTATGGTTTGCATAAAACCCTGACAATTAAGTACTCACCCAGGGCATCTGACAATTTAATCTGAGGGTCTACCCATGTGGGTTTCCCAATTAACTACCACAGTTAAATCATGCCTTAGCTGAGTCTAAATTCACTTGAGAAGCACTCAGTTCTGGCCCCAAGCTTTTCCAATATATATATATCAGCAAAGGAAAGGCTTGCACGCTTGAGTTTTGCTAAAAAAGAAAATATATATATATTCCATGTCATTAAATAAAAACAACATTAAAGCAAAACTATGCATGCAATAATTAAACAAAAATAAAAAGCTCCAGCACACTTGAGCAGCAAACCTATAAATAGTTTCCAAAGAGATTCTCAACATTTCTAAAAATAAAAGCTGTCATAATAAGAGCATGTTGCAATAGCAAATCTTGCTGGAAAAAGTTCTGAACCTTGTGTCTGTGAACTAAGAGAAACTAAAGCAAGAATTTTTACAAGTCACTTGACTCAATATTATGGTACATTAACCTTGATTTTTATTACCGCTCAGCATTTTTGCTTTTGAACCAGACCAAGCCTCAGAAATACTGAAGAATACACATATGGGGGTGGGGAGGAGAGAAATGGGAGGATTTGGGTTGTAATCACTGAAAAAAACGCAGTATGAGTTCCGTGCTAAAAACCTGAGTGGGTTTTCATTTTATCTGACTGATTGGCTCCATCCATAATTAAAACCCAGCTTTTCTCCCCACGGGCTCTGAATCAAAACACAAGTCTGAGAACCGTGCGGGAGGCACAGCTCAGGATGGGATGTGGGCTCAGCCTCACTCCATCAAGGATAGACTCCAGGAGGAAAGGAACTTGCCAAAACATCCATTTAACTGACCACCTCTTATTCAGTGGAATTTCACATGTTTGCAAATAAAGTTGCTAAAAATAAAAAGTTTAACTGCTCTGCCTTTGCGCTGATGGGAAAGGCAGATGTTGCCTGTAGCTCTTACCCACCACAATTTTAATCTCAATTTACCCACCACCCCCTGTTTTATGGTTCACCCTGCAGTAAGATACTGGAAGTCAGAGCTGCTGATTGCCAGTATGAACCTTGTGCTGGTCTTTATAGTGCCTTGTACCAACAGCCTTTGCTGGAAAACAGTTTGGAAAATATTGGGCAATATTCTCCAGTCATTCCAGTGGGACCACATGAGAGCTCTGAATTAACCTTGGCCAAAAAGGAAGCAAAAAGAGAAATAAAGAAAATGAGTGAAGATAGCATTCTTGATAATCCATGTAATTTACGTGCCTAAGTCCTGCTCTCTGACAGAAACAGGCGACCCAGTTGCTAAACAAATACTTGAGCAAAGAATTTGGCACCCACATTTCTAACCACAGGTCATGGCAAAGCAAATCATCTTCGCTGCCCTTGGCAGCACTGGAAAAGGTCATTTCCCAAAGATGCAGAGCCCCACGGCTGTTCCAAGAGGGCCAGGACACCCCAGAAGCCCTGTGGCAGAGCACGAAAGGCAGATTAAGTAGGAGCAAAATCAGTTCATCTCAATCTCTTCTTAAGGCCACTGTGTCTTTCTGCAGCCTTCCAGTTATGATGAAGAGCTGCTCGTGTTTGACAGGATGGGATGCCAGTGGTGTGACTGGTGTCCCGACCTTTCCAGCCTTTCTCTCATCTGCCTCATTAGGAGTCTAACGATCTCACGATCATCCCAGAATCATCCCACTCTGTAGATTTAAGCCAGGCAAACACAATGCAGATGCCCTTTTCCACCCTGTGTTTGCGTCCCTCCTGGCTCAGACACACCTTTGCATTTGTCTGCAGTCAAATGTCAGAGTGTTACCGTGGGACTTTTCTAGAATAAATATTTGAATTGTGATTTCTCCTAGTAACAGAGAGCTCCTGCACTGATTTGTGAATGCTGTTCTTCTATGCTGTATAAGATCACCAGCAAATGGGAAGGTGCCTTTTGAGGAAGCCAAACAACCTGGAGCAAACACACCAGCACCCAAAACTAGGAGCCAACACAGCAACAAATCAGGCCAGATTTCTTTAGTTAAACTGTCATGCGAGTGGTTCAGCTGTGGCTCACCTCGAGTGCAAATGCAGCATATGCTGAGTATTTCAGTGATGTGGTGAATGCAGTTAGGGCAGAAATGCAAGCCCAGAGAAACACATGGCTGGGTTTACAGGAGAGGCAACGCAGTCTCATCTCAGTCAGACTCCCTCATCTTCAACACACCTCCATCTACCCAAATATTTTTGAAAAGTGCCTAAACTGCCTAATGGTCAGCTGTACATCCCCTTACCCCGTAAAAGGGTGCACACAAATCCCCTTACCCATGGAAGTGTGCCTTTACTGGCTAGGAAATCACAAGTGGGTATGCACAGGTGAAAATAAACAGTTGGAAATTCTAACTTGATTTTATTTGTATTACTCATTTGTGGCTCTCTCTTTAAGCTAAATGATTCAGATGCCTTTCTGTGTGCTGGCTGGCGTGGTGAGGCAGTGAGACCGGACCTCCAGGCCCACCAAAACTCCCACTGCTCCAGAGGAAATAGCTCTGAGAGCATCTGTGCTTGGAGTTGATTCTGGAAAAACTGTTTTGCCGTCAGTCCCGTGGCAATATCCTTATTCATGAGCTCTCAGTCCAGATGAGGAATAACTGGTGAGCTCAGACCCCTGGAAAGAGGGGTTTCCACTCCAGAATTGATGTTTAACAATGAATTCATGCCAGAATATCTTTTCCAGAATTTCCAAGCAAGAGGAACGAAGTGGGCTCCCCGGATGGCTCTCTGTGCCAGTGAGAGCTGCAGTAATTCTGCATTTGATCATATCCACCTGAAAGAACAAGAACTGTTTTGACTGCAAAAGGAATTTTCCACAGGAACAGCAGGAGGCAAATCATGGAGCCTAGACTTGCCTGTTATAGTGGCCAGTACTCATCTGAGGTTCCCAGCAAAGACAGAGGGAATTTACCTGCACACAAATTTCACATTTTGGCCCCAAGGCACCATTGATACCAAAAAACCAAAAGCCTCTCTGCCTCCAAAGTAGGAGCATTTGGGAATCAAGGGGAAATCTGAGAGCTCCTAACGAAAGGAAACATTTCTATGGAGAAACTCCTCCGTGCAAGCAAATTAGAAGTGGAAAAATATCAAAGCACTGGAGGGTTTTATGCAACAGTAGCCAAAACCTTGAAAGAAAACATTGTTAAAGGTTCGGTTTTTTCTCTTTTCTTTGGGGGGACTGTTTCTTCTGGAGTGGCCTACATTCTCAGGCCTGAATGCTCCCAAATTAATTGCTTTGCGTCCTCTTCCCTGCCCCCATCCCTTTTCTTTCTCTCTCTTTAGCCGAGTCCCAAGCCAGTGAAGTCTTGGCTGGGGCTCGTAATGAACTGGCAGAATGATAAAGAGATGCTGGGCTGGAGGGAGGTGGGGGACCCAAAGCCCACTAATAAGACCAGGATCCCCTACTTACGCCGTGCCCCACCGCGGGGAAGCCATTAAAGACCCACAGAATAGAAGAGAAAAGGAAGAAAGTTCTTACAAGGAGCCCTCCCCTCCGCGGGCCCTCTCCAGCGCTTTTTGAGAACAGAGCTCTCGACATGGCTAATCCCTCCACCGCTTAATGAACTACAAGCTTCCCTTTCACTCGGACAAAAGTTTCTTTCCTTTCTCGGGCCTAATCGCAGACAAATGGTCCCCCCACCACGATGCCTGTTAAAAACCCATTCCCTTTTTTGAGGCTGCGAGGCAGGAGGAATGCCACTGGCAAGAATAGGTACCCTTGAAATGAGCTCCTTCTGCACTTCTGAGAGAGATAAGTGGGAGATGACATTGGAGCTATAATGGAAAAAATATTTTCACAAGGCAGCATCTGTTGTTTCAGTGGATGCAGCCCCATTTTTGTTCCAGAATGCTTCTGTGCATCTGTCTATATCTTTTCTGTCAGTGAAACAATTACTGCCTGCCCACCCTCTCCCTACACACACATACATTACTGGTAGGAATGTTACACGGCTGCACAATAAAGCCGCCACAGCCTGTGCCGAGTTTTGTACAGACAACTTTTTGCAAGGAACAGTTATCGGTTTCCTTCTCAAATGAAATGAAGTAGGCATGACTTGTACAATTTATTACTTCTTGATGCGTGGGGTGAGTTCAAATATTGCCAGTTCCACATAGGAACAGGAAGATATGATCTCTGATTGCTCATAGAATCCTTGAACACCCGAATTTTATTTTGGTACATAAATAATTGTCTTTATTCCAGGACAATAAAGTGTTTGCAGCACTCACTTCTGCTAAGCAACAATGAAACCAGGCCATTTATTTTAGTGCCTGACCTTCCAAATATAGTATAAATCTTTTGTGTTGGATGTGGTTTTAGATGACCATTCAAGGTTGTTTTCTGCAGGTTTACACCACACACCAGTATTAGACCCTGGAACGTGCCAGGTCTGCCAAGCCTCTCTCCAGAACTATGTCCTCTGTCTCACACCCCTGTGTGACAAGAAGATGTATGGGCTTTAAACAAGTAGGGACTGTTTGAACACCTAATCTGAACTCCCATCTAGTCAGTGCTGCTGTATTTGGCAAAAGCATTTTCCAGGAAAGCTTCCAGAAATAAGCTGAAGACATCAAAAGATGGAAAATCCGTGCTTTCCCTCAGCAGTTTGTCTCAGAGGCTTTTCACCTCCACTGCCTGTCTAGATTCTACCTTGCTTTTGTCCAGACTCACCTTTTAGCTCTGCTATCAGCTCATGCCTTTCTTTCCCTAAATTAAAGAGCTGTTTAATATCCTGTATCTTCCGCCCAGAAGTACTTGCAGACTGCAATTAAGTCACCCCTCAATCTTCCTGTGGATAAGGTTTACAGCTGAAGGTCTTTAAATCTCTTCCTTCAAGGCCCTATCTTCATCTTGTCAACATATTAGTGACTTTTTGTATAATCCCCATATGTCAATGTGCCTTTTAATGCATGGGCCCTTGGTTGTGTTCCTTGGTCTCACAACTGCTGCTCACGTGGCAAAACAACCTCTCAGTCCTAACATACGAGACCACACTAGATGCACACATTCAGCATTTCCTTTCCTATTACAAACCATTCCAGCAACAGCAACTGCAGTTTCCTGACAGGCCCCTGTGTGGATACCCAGAGCTTTGGAAATGTCACCGGCAGCCCAGAGCCCGTCTGGGAACACACAGATGAATTTTTCCCTGCAGCTCTCGCTCCTGCTCTGCTCTCCTACAACTACACTCCTGCCTGTGCCCTGGACAGACCCAAAAAATGCAGAAGCAATTGAGGACAGTACAACTAGGACCAGGAACACCTTCAGAGCTGTGCAAGGTGATTCCACATCATCGTGTACTGTAGAGCAGAGAGAAGCTGAAACCCGCTGGTGTGCAAAGGAGCTCTGTGGCTTTGAGCCCACCTTGAACCACCACATTTATCTGAAACAGGGGTGATGACACACATTTGGATGAATGAGGCTTTCAACTGAACTAGTAACAGCTACACAGAACCAGGGAAGTGCATTTTTGACAGAAGAGGTCTCCTCTAAGGGCATTTCCCACTACAACAACGTTGAATTATGGCTCTCTTAGGAGAGGGTCTCCCCGTTCCAGTGGCAGAGCCCCTGTGATATCTGTGTTACTCCGGTAGCATGGAGCTTATCATCACCAGCTTTCAGCTGAATTCGCACCCCAGTCCAGGTGAATCTTTGCCAATGTGTCCAAAGCACATGGGCTATGAGGAATGACAAGCAGTAGTACTTTCAACCACGCATTTCTGACTCTCTGGAGCAGGCTCAGTTTCAAAGGGCTGGATTCTGTTCTTATTTCTCTCAAGCCTGTCTGCCCATTAGCGCTTGCAGGGTCAAGCATGGGAGGAGGAGACTTCTACTCAGAAAATCAAGCAGCTACAAAACAAAAGGAATCCCGTTCAATTATTCCCAGCAAGCGGATTAAGCAATGAAAGCAACATATGAGCCTTTTGTGTGGTATTTTTGCAATTATGTTCATTTTTCCTACATTACTAATATGCTACTAGAAACCAGACACCATACCCAATAATGTGAAAACAAGGCAAAATAACAGAGCCAAGAAGGGGAAGAAACAGAGTGGAAAATGCAAAACAGTGAACTGTTCCTCTTAGCATTTGTTAAGTATCAGCAAGGGCACATTATAGCTGTGTCCCCAGACTCAGGCAGCACTGAACTAAGAGCAAAGCAGCAGATGGTGATGCAGCAGATTAGAAATTGCTAACAACTGCCTGTCTGGAGAGCTTTGCTCGGGATTATGGACTTGATGGTAGAGTAAAAACCTGTAGCAACAGTCATCAAAATGTAGGCATCCTTGAAATGGGAAGGGCCCAGGCTTCATGAAGATTTAATCTGCCTGTGTGTACTCTGCCCTGCCAGTGCTGGAGAAAGCAGATCGAAAGGTTTTGTGAATGTGTTACTAGAAAAAGTAACTAGATCATGTTACTGTTGTGAATCAGTGCAGCTGCGCTGGCACCAGCAGATCTGAGTCAAAATGTACTATCTGACAGTCAGCCTTCAGACACCAGGGAGAACCTCATGAAAATAACAGTCTTTTAATGGATTTACAAAAGATTGGAAATGAAAAAAAAACATCATGGTCTACGCCTGTTCTAGAAGGAAAAACTAAAACCAGTTTGCTTTGTTGTGGTTTGTTTGGTTGTTTTTTTTAAAGACCACTTACATCTCTGAGCAGGTAGGACTGAAGCAGCTCTGACAGGTCTCATAGACCTTCTCTGCCCTTTCATAGAGCCTGGTGTGTGTGCTGAACTCTCCACGTATCCCTCTGTGGTTTCTGGCCACAAGGATTCAACACTTTTCTTCTCAAGTGCTGATAAAACAATGTACAACATTTGAAGGATGATCATCCGCACTGTTGAGTGCTTGGAATAGTGACTGCAGCACAGCAAGGGAGAACAGAGAGCGCTGCAGCACTGTTTAGTGTGTGGTCAGTGCCTAAGAAACTATTTCATTCAGAATTTCATTCACAAGGTCACCCTCGTGTTAAATGGTTCTCAATTAAATTCCTGATAACTACCAGCAGCTACTAGTTTATCAGTGTATCTCCAGCTACAAGGTGACAGACAACACACGTAAGCGTGAACTGAAGAGGGCAAAGGCACTGGCTTCCCATTTTACTGGGTATAGCCTTTCCCTTGTATCACCAGAGGTATTTACAGAGCAAAAGCCAGATGAAAGCTTGGGAGATGAGAGCTACTGTATCAGGATGGGCAAATGTGCATATATTTATCCCCGCAGTCCTCCCAAGGACTCCCTGCGCCTTCTGCAGAGGATACAGTTTCTTTACTGGGTGATGTCCAAGCATCAGCTTCTGCTGTTGGCTTTAATTAATGAAACGCTCTGACAATAAACTGCAGCAAGCCACATGCTGCACCCACCGTGCTGAACCAGTGTGCGGTTTGCACACGCATTTTTGAAAGCACTTTTTCCTTGATGCGCCTGTAATTTGACTCAGTGGGTCAGTGCAATGTGCACTAGACGAGATGGGAGAGTCCTTCACGGTATCACTCACATGGCCAAAGATCTGAAGCAAATCTATTAAACACATTATGTTATTCCAGATATTTGGCTGTGGAAACAAGATCAGGACCTGGCTTATGATCACAAGAAAAAAGTTCCTTATGACCTTTGTCTTTCAAGAGTGAAGGGGAAAATCAGCCACTCGAACATATATAAGGTTTACTGATATAGATTTCAACCTGGAGCAAAAAAACCCTAATGAGTGGGACAAATGTTAAATCCAAGTAAGCATTTTACAGTAGTTCAGATTTGGGGTACCAGTTGTCAGTTCAACCACACGCTGACCTCCTTCTATTCCAGCATCTTCCAACCAGAGCAATGCAGGATTTCCAGTCTCTCTTGAGAATGCAAAGCTCCAAATAGCCTTGGAGCTTTCCTGTACAATATCTACAAATATATACACTTCAGAATTGCACCTTTGCCTCAGCCTAATACCATTTAGTTTATGAGAAAGTACCTTCATAAAATTATTTTTTAAGAAGTGTGACAATCTTCTCCCATAAGTGCTGCCCTGCACTCACGAAGGAAGCCCAGACCCCAGCAAGGGTTGTCTTCGCTGTAGAGGGCAAAAACAAGGAGGTGAAATATCTGTCTAGTTTCTATTTAGTGCCATATATACATAAAAAAGGTGTATATGCATAGAATGGTGCGTGTATTCATATATAATGGTTTCATTTGACACAATGTTCCCTCAGTCCAGGTGCTCCAGAAGCTGGCATTTTTAAGCTGTGTTTGTCAACCAAGTAAGACTTTGCTGGGAAATAAATAATGCACATAGGCTACCCCACACTAAGGATTTTTCCAATAGGATTGGTGACATCAGCAGCAAGACCTGTCACCACTTGCAGCCATGGGGGACAGTTAGCGGGTCAGATCCTGCCATGCAGTGTACCCCACCAATGCACACTGTGAGCTGTGGGAAGGGAGTACTCAGAGTTTATTTCCATTTCCACGAGGAATAAACCCTGGCTAGAGCGGCCAAGGTAAACACTGGCCTGCCCTCCCACCTGCCACAAAGGTCAGGGCTGGCGGGGCCCAGCCAAGTGCTGGCTGTCATCTGCTGAACGCGTGCCATTCCCCTGCAGACGAGGCTTTTCCAACACACGGCTACAGCCAGGCCTGGCAGATGCTCTTCGCTGGTGATTCCAGGACTCTTGCCTTGGCTTGGCTTCTCCCCTTTGGATGGGAGTCATCCTTAGCTGCAGACAGGCAGGCGCCTGACGAGGGTCTGCCCTGCAGGCAGGATGTGACCCATCGGGGATGACCAAGGGCTCCCTTTCCCATGGCCTCCAAGTCCACACTCCAGCCCTAGGAAAGGGACAAGGCTGTGGTGCACAAGGGTGCTGGATCTACCTCTCGCCATTCAGCACGCAAAGGCGTGAAATGTGGTCACTCCATCTACTGCAGAGATCCCAAGGCTATAAAACAGCAGAGCTGGCAAAGTTCCCTCTAAAGCCACTGCTCTTTGTAACGAAGGCAAAAGGAATCTCTTAAACAAAAACCTCAATTATAATGGTCTTTCTGCATCAAAAGAAAATGTAGTAAGTTTGTTGCTTCCACAGTAACAGCAGAAAAAGAATCACTTCTCAGGAGACACAAATGAAATATTTGTCTTCTTTGCTGGTAGAAAGGGTGAGGTTTCTCTCATCTGCTGCACAAGTAACTCGTGAGCGTTCCCCTGGTGTAACACTACCCCTCTCTGCCATCAAAGCAGGGTGAGCAGATTCTAATCACTGCCCCTACTTGCTCTGCTTACAAGTCTTGCCTTAGAAGACAGGTCTCCCTTTAGAGATGGATTTTACTGTCAAATCCTTCTTTTCAGTGCCACACCCACAGCACAAGATCACAAAGAAAGGGGATTGTTTCAACACAAAACCACAACTGTTTGATCACAGCAGTGTTATCACTTATAAATGCAGCAGAATCTTTCAAATCTCCAGGTATTTATCTAAAAAAAAATATGTTCCATGTCTTAAAGACTTTATTCCCTCTTCACCAAAGAGAGTCAAACTCGGAAAATGAGAATCGCCCTTATATACATAACACATATAAATATTTTTTATTGCCCTTTCCATACATTACAGATCTACTCAAAGATTGGCTCAGGCTGAAAGTCAGGATCTAAAAATTCTCAGGCTATGAAAAAACATGGATCCAACAGAATGAAGGCCAGTTTACAGTAACACATCAATGGGGTACACTGCAGCAGAGAAATTAGGGACCCTTCCTTCCCTGCACTAGGCATAAATTCTAGCAAAGCCCTTCCTCCAGGCTAAGTAGCTTTCTATCAGTTCTTGTGTATTATATTTGATGCAAGCACTACGAAAACCTTTAAGTTCATTGAACTAAACAAGGAAAATGGAAAAATTTAGGGAAGAAATACACAAAATGTTTTGAAATAAATAACTGTATTCCCATAGCCTAGTGACCATACAAAGATGTAGGTTAAAAGTATCCAAGAGCAACTAACATGAAGCTCTTGAGAGAGATTTGAGAATTGAACAAACTGAAGAGTACACAAAAACACATAATTTCAACATTTGAAGGTTCTTGCTGCATTAGTGCAAGCAACTTAACACCTTATTGAGCTGACTCAGAACACAGTAAGTTGAGTCAGATTCAGCGAAATAACACATCTTTTGAATCATGCATACTCAAATAAAATTTCGTTGTGATTTTCACAATATTTTTAGGATAATCAGAGATTTGCTGAATTACTGTATTTATAATGTCTTGGAAATTCCATTTTTCAATCAGAAAATATTGCTGGAAAACATTTCCAAATGGGTTTCGTAAACTTTGTTGGTTGAGGAAGCAACCATCTTTCTGTTCATTGTACACTGGGTCCTTCTTTGAGCTCTGGCTCTTAGATGTTCCCTTTTAGCCAAAATAATTAAATACTAGAAAAAATACACTCCCACTGCCTTGTTTTGCAACAGCTTTTTTGGTTTCTTGTGGCATATTTCTTTCATCTCCAAGCCACAAGTCAATTTTACTTTCATGAAGTTTCTTGCATTGCCAGATAAAGAACTTGTCCTTGGATCACAAAAGAAGCTGGCAAGGCTTACTACCCCTGGCAAAACTTCACTAAACATGGCTCAAATGCCAAATTTACTATGAAAATACACAGAAGAGAAGACTCACATTGATTTCTTGTACTTTACCAACACACCACCCAATAGGTCTTCTGTGGCTAGCAGTCCACAGGCAGGGGAGTAAGGGGTATGTTTTGTGCTGGGCTTCATTCTCATGGCGCACACCTACCCCTCCAGGCAAGACAAGTTATTTTCTGGGCCTGGGGGGAAGTATTTGACAGTAACTGATCAGGATGAATGGCTCCCATGCGCCTCCCCAAGCCAGTGGAACACGGTAACGCGCCATCCAGGATCTGTAATTCCGCAGCTTAAAGCACATTAGGAAAACAGCCCGATCGATAAACCCTCCATGAATGCTCCAGCACATTGCTGCGTTATCGCACGAGTGGAAACAACAGACGTGTCACTGCAGCGATTGTTTGATGTGAAATCATGTGGAACGCCTCATTTGGAGCGCGGCCCGGTCGGCCCCTGTGAAAGCGATCCCCCTCGCGCCATGTTAGCCAACGCCGGGGCGTGAAATCCAACCTCCATCTGCGCTGCTGCAGCCGCGCTTCGTGCCCGCTACGTGTCAGCGTCTGTTTTTATTTTCTGGCACCTTGAGCAAGTGTTAGAGACTCTAAATAATAAGTGACATACGGACACTTTGCTGGAAACAAGCACCTGGGCTGAGGCACGGCATTCATTAAAGCTTGACACGCTCACCCTCCGCGCTCTTTTCGGTCCCTTCTTTTCTTTCCCTTACCACACGATTACTCATGTGCCTACTGGCAATGTGAGAAATGGAAAATGTAGCATGCCCCATTGGCCGAACAACTGGACCATGGTTCCAGAAAAACTCTCCTCTTTTATGGCCCCTTTCATCCTTTTTGCACAGCACACTGAATAAAACCACAGGCACACCTTGGTCAGCTTCCTCATTAGAGAAGACTAGGCACTTGTTTTTCCTACACTGCATCAAAACAAGGGATGCCATACACAGGTGCACTCAAGCTAGAAGTGTATGTAGATTCTGCTTTAGACGAAAAAACAAATTTCAGGGGAAGTTAACTCCATCTGCATGGCTTTATAACTTGCAAAAAGCCTGAATTTCTGATGCATGTTAAACTTCAGAGAAAGTAAGAACAGTGTGCACTGTGAGTGATGTTTTTGAGACTTGTGAGGGCTCTCTTGTCCTGTGCTACTAACTGTATGACTAGGGAAGTAAAGGAGAAGGCATACTAGTCAATCATTTCACAAACTTGAGGTGAATTAGCATTGAAATTTGTATTCTTGCAGAAAACAAAACATATTTACCTTGTCAGCTTGACTGGTCTAGTCTATGGCATCCTAGTTTCTAGTACAGAGCAGACAAACCAAAGGTCTCACACTTCGCAAACAAAGAACCTAAAGTGGCTTTCACATTTAATTTCAGACCCCAGTTTCTATAGCTGACGAGGCAGCAGAAACAGATGCAGAAGACTTGTGTTGGATAACTTGTGGGTGATCAGGACATTGTCAGCGTCGTCCCACTCTCCACAGGATTTCCTGAACTGAGCATCTACTGTCCCCCACAGAGAAAGCTGTGCCTGGAAGGGTGGAGGGACAGCAATGGCCATGCCACAGTGCACTGGGTAAGGCAGGACAAGATAAACATTTCCAGACCATGTGAAGGAGGAAGAGAGACTTACAACTTTTACCTACAGCAAGGTCAGTCCAATGAGCCAAGGATAGGACAACCCTGTGGATTTTTCAAGAGCACCTACTTTCACTGGCAGATTATCCACTGCCATTAGCAAAGGCAATGACTGCTCCTTAAACTTCTAGTAATAACATGTGTGGGTTTAATTTTAGGGGGGTTTCATTTGTTTAAAAAAAAAAAAATCTCCAGGGGTTACTGGAATAATTTCTCTGGGCACCCCATGCTGCCTGACCTTCCCGGTGGCAAAATACTGTCTTGGCTGAAATGATGTGTGAAAGTAATACTAAAACATTAAAATAAAGCATATACACACATATATATAGGTTCCCTGCAAAACAGGGATACGATTAATGATGAAGAATGTCATTAGTCTTTAAAAAACACAGCCTGTAAAATAGTCAAGTTAAAGGAGTGAAGCACCAGAGACTCATCAAGCCAAAATCAATAAAGCAGCAGTTAAAAATCCATTTCCAGTTCAGGATAAGCCTGCTGCTGTGTGGGGAAGGAAAAACTATCAGTGGTAGCACAGAAAAGACAGAAGCAAAATCAACTGTGGAGAATGTATAGCCTGAGGAGAGAGATGACAGAGCATAAACTGCATCACCCCATGAACAGGTAACCGTTCAGCAGGATGATGCAGGGCACATGTGTGGGAGGCTGGAAAAGAGCAAAGCTTCAGGCTGTGAGACTCAGAGTTCAAAAGTAGAGACTGTAGGATGACCAGCTCAACTTGAATTCTCAGGCAAAATACGTGGCAAAACCAGCTAATGCATTTTTTGGACACGGGGAGAATCCTACAGAGAAGTGGGTAGGTGATCTGGCTGTATACACAATGGTATCTGAGACAGCATCTGGGTCCAGACTCGATGTCATGGCTCAAAAATTAAATGAGAAAAAAACGAAAAAAAAAAACAAGTGTAAGAGTAAGCCAAAAACAATTAAGAGAATAGGAGAAAACACTTGTAAATGTTAAAGTACTCATTATATCCCAATAGTCAGAAAGAAGGCTTAGATGTGAGTTAAGCCTCCTTAAAAGATAATAGTGCATAAGCAACACATAAAATTGGTGTCTCTGCAGTCTTGATGAATGAGGCAAAATATCAGGCAGTGGCTGGTGGTGGGAATTAACAAATGGCAAAGGAGCATTTGCAACCTCATTCATAAGCATCTTCATGACCTTGAGTAAAGGATTTTCCAGCCTTTTCCTGGACACATACATAGACATAAAGCTGTAATATGGGACCAAAGTAGATGACTATTCTTTCCAGCAAATCTTCTGTGGATCCCTAAACCTGTGATTTTTCATTAACATTAATCTCTGCAGGTAGCAATGTTTAACACTACCTTCTTCAAAAAAAAAAAAAAGAGAGAGAGAGAAAAACAAAAACAAAAACCAAGCCCTAATATTTCACCATTTTTCAAACAAAAGGAACTAGTGTAGCGTAGGTAGCAATTGTGATGACATTTGAGATTAGCCTATAATCCAGTTTCAATCTTCCAGCTGGAGAGTGGAGACTGTATGGTTTGAAATCTGTGAAGTTATTTGATTTTAAAGGCTTAGCAGGCAAATAAAAGACTGTGTAGGCCAATGAAATCAAATTTGCTGTACGATGTGTAGTATGCTGGATCCAGATTTTATACGTGTCCTCTGTGTGCTTACTCTGATATAAACAGTTACAGCAAACCAGAAATATGTGCTGTCTGTGCAAGATGGACTGGAATTCTGTCCTTGCTCATGTCTGATCTGCTTACACAGAAGTCAGCAGGATCAGCCAAAGGAAGAAAAGTTCTCAAGGCAGAAGGTATTCAACAACAACAACGACAAAAACTCTAAGAAAACTGATCATGGAGGAGGAAAGGTCATGGAGAGCAGAGTATGTATCTTTATATTCTTTGTATCACACTGTAGTGTGTGACTAGCTCTTGTCCACTAACTTAATCAGGAAGACATATTTTAGACAGTGACAAGCAGGAATGAATACAGTCAGTCTTGTTTTCACCACAGGACACAGAGATTGGCTTTGGATGTCTTTGTGAAACATTCATTTGCCAGGCAGAATGGGAGCCTGAGGGCAGAAGACTTCAAAAAAGAAAAATACATATATCCCAGAAGTCATGTAAAACATAGAGCTACACTGTCAGCTAGTGTAAATGAATGTAACTCCACTAATGAGAAGGAGCATCTACAGTGTAAGCCAGAGGAAGACGACAAACTGAAATTGTGCCCTTGGTGACATCTGATCTATTCACAAAAATATGCATGCCTTATGGGGCAAATTGCACTATCTGTCAAGATTGTTTGGGGAATGTGGGCAGCTACATCTGCTGGGAGAACCAGGAGGGGCAGGGGGAGTGCTCAGCATAAAAAGCAAAATTAAACATCTCAAGAAGCAAATTCCCCCCCTCAGTTGCACAGAGGGCAATTAACCCCTCTGGAGTTCTGCTCCAGGTGATCATTCCAATGCCCAGTTCTCACCCTCTTGTAGCAGAACTCCCATTAAAGCCATACTCTCCCAACACTGCGTTGGCACAAAATGTGAGCAACTTTGCTGAAATAACCATCACAGCCATTCTGTCATAAAGCTGAGCTGTCTGCCAAGGGGAATGCAACTACTAATAGAGAATTTATCTGTCATGAGTGGCAGCATGGTCCAGTTCAGAACAAATTCCTCGTCATTTACACACACTGCTCTGTGTGATTTTAACCTTAGCATAGTCACTGGTAAGTCAATAGTAACAGAAGGGGCAGGGGGAGGATGATTTATTTTTCCTTCCCGCTGCTGCAGAGCAACTGCATATTTTCCTTGTCAACAGCTGTGGTTCATATACACTGTAGAGATAGGCAGAAAGAGGGGGAAAACCCCACCCAACAAACAAGATGTAGGACTCCCAGGAATCACTATTACATGCTGAGCATGCCAATATAATGCTATTTGCAGTCTCCTCTCTAGGTCAGCAGAGATTCCAGCATCTTTTGTCCAAAACAGTTGCTCCTCCCCAGCAGCACGTGCAAACCCCCGCCTTTCTGCCACGCTGCCAAACCCGCTGAAGGTTTTAACCAAGGAAGGGTAAACTCACTCACACACCTGGCTGAAATGCCTCTGCTCTTCACATCAGACTATCATCAGAGCTGCTGTGTCTATCCTGCCACCTCTTTGTCATAATAAATAATCACTCAGTCAGTCCCAATGAAAATTAAAAATGTAAATGACTTTTAGGGTGGTGAGGCCCTGAGACAGGCTGTCTCTCTGACAGGGAAGCTCTGGTTACCCCATCCCTGGAAGCGCTCAAGGCCAGTTTGGACAGGGCTTGGAACAACCTGGTCCAGTGGAAGGTGTCCCTGCCCATGGCAAGGGGCTGGAACACGATAGTCTTAAGGGCCCTCCCCATCCAAACCACTCTATGACCCCAGGGTTCTATAAGAACGTCGTTTCAGCTGCCACAGTTCAGCTGATGAGGGGTAGCTCATCAAATGGCAATCACATCAGCACTGTTCAACCAAAGCCTGGGATTTTAGGTTACTTGAATTCAGCTGTAGATCCACTATCAGCTTACAGATACAAAAACACAAATGCATTCAGACTCAGCCCTCTGCCTCAGCTTTGATCTGGGTAGGGCAGCAAATACTGTCAGCTGTCTGTGGAACACGAGTGCTGACCTAAACTTTCACCCACCATCTGAGACAAACTAAAATTGTGTTCAAAGAGGTATGTAGGTCCTTGCTTTACTCTAAAAACTATCTTGAATTATTATAGCACTTTCCAAGAAAGATGATGTCACAGTTTCACGACAGAGGTTGTTCACTGAAATGCTGATTAACATTCATGTTGTGATAGTGCCCCAAAAAATCCTCTGTCAGGTCCCCACTGTCTGCAGAGCTCTCCCAACTGGCAGTGGTTGGTGAGGACAAGAAATTAACGTCGATTATTTCAAGTTCCAGTGAAATCCAAGCAAACCTATTTATACATGCAGTTTTAAGCTGACTTTTTTTTCTGTAGATCAGTTCAGCAGAAGTTGAGGTCAGTAGAAAGAACTGAATTCAATTTTCCACTTTCTTTCTTTCACCAGAGAGACTTCTCAGGGAAAAATAACAGTATCAGAGTGTCCCACAGCAACCATGTTATCCAAGTTTTTCAGTCTGAGATCTCATTTCATGTTTGTAATACTGGGTCCATGAATGGCTCTTGGAGAAAATCATGTTACGATACAAACATATCAGGAACAGATGCAGTCCTGCAGGAAACCATTTTCCAGGTGGAAGAGTAAGCACCTAGAGCACCCACAATAACTGTAATATTCATCTTCATAAATAAATATAAAATATTAATTGACAGCCATAGTGGTCCTGCAGCCAGGCTGAAATCTGATTTCAAACTAAACACTATGGAAAAGTGAGCAGCACTGCTGGCATGTCCACAACACAGGTTGGAAGGAACGCCATAACCACTGACTGACACTTGACTCCTTCCCAATAACCCTCACGAATTGCACAAAAACAACATCTCTCTGCACCCGCTCTCCTTCCACTCCCACTCCCCAGAGAAGAGCGTTGCATCCTCCCATGTGGACTCAGGCTTGATCCTGGCAGCCGCACTGATGAGAGCAACAAAACACAAAGAATTCTCCTCTCCTGGGCCAGGCCCTGAGCTGTGCCTACGTGTCTGGAGCCAGAGAGTTTCCTGCCTGGCTTTCACAATGCCAGCTCCTCTTTTGTTGTGCAGCACGTCCGACACAAGGAGCCGCGGATCTGCTTTCATTCCCAAAGAAAGATCACCCACGGAGCGGGACCTCCGGGTGCCTGGGGGGGAATCTGCCTCTTTCACTTGCTGGGGTTTATGAGGGCTATCCTCCAGTTTGCACAGCAAACATATGTCCCGATCCAAAGATCACTGAAATCAACAGAAAGGCTCCTTTTGACTTCTATAGGCTTTGGCTCTTGCTGCCCTGGAGAGCAAGGAACTGTAGGGCCAAAAATAGGGTCGCACAGATGACACGGCTCTCACCCCCAACCCCTTCCTCATCCCCCACCTGCTCCTCCAGGTCACAGCTTTGTAGCCACAGGAAGATGTTTACATCATGGTCCTATTGACACAGGTCAGAGTTCAAGGAAGCCCAGTAAATCATGAGTCTAAATAGGGTAGGGCCGGGGCCGGGTGGAGGAGAGAGGGGAAGTAATGAGAGCAGAACCATCTCTTTGAAGAGGAACAAATGTGAATGTTTACAGTCCCCCTGGTGCATTCTCCCTGTGCTGAAAACATGTTCAGACGCTGGTTGGTTAATCTGCCTTCCGAGAAGTTGTGCTGAATGGCAAGGAGCTTATTCATGCCATCAACAAGATCTCTGCCTATGCTACTCTGCAAAAATCCTAGTGGCATGGAAGGGAGCCAGTGCATTAGTCCTGTATTTTCATACGTACCGTATCAAAGAGGCTCAACTACGCATTGTGTATTTCCACAAGGCTGGTGAAATCAGACTTAGTCCTGGCATACAGTGGGATTCTTCTCAAAAAGGAGAAAGAAAAAAAAGTGCCCAGTTAGCAAACAAGACAGGGCTTGTTTCTGCACTCAACCACAGTACATAGTTTGACAATGTTTCACAAATCTTCTTCATTTATCGTTAATCTGAAGGCATCTTCTTTTTCCCCAGCAGAGGAAGTCAGATCCAGCTCCATTTCTGGAGCTACAACATTTCTGGGTTTCCTATGCAGCCCAGAGGATGTCAGAGATATTCCCACCGTCTGTAATTACTGCACAGTGCATTAGCACTTCACTCTGTCACTCACTGATTTCCTCTGCCTCATTAAGACTCCAGGAGTGTCTGATGAGAGCATTTAATTAAAGTGAGTACAAACTGATAACAAGGCCTTGTGATTCTTCTGTCCATCTGTTTGTTGATCAGTAATCAGCAAACTCAAGGGGACAGTGCAGGACAAAATGAGTGGAGGAACAGTAAATAGGGAGAGTCAAAGTCCAGGTGTGGGACATTGACCCAGCAAAATCGAATTTCATGCTGAGATCCACACAGCAAGGGTAGACACAATACTAGAAAAGCTTGACCTTTCTTCCTTTTAAAAACATGTTGTCCGTGTTTGAAAGACATCTGAAAAGCATTTGTGGGACAGGACAGTGATGTAGACAGGCTTCTAAAAGGTGTGATCTCCCTGACGGGCTCCATCCACTTAGCAAACACAAACCAGCCTGTCTTCAGCACAGCCTCTTTACTGTTGCCTCATCTACACTAGAAACATTATACTTGCATAGCTTTATTGCCAGACCCTTCTTTGCTCAAACAGGCACAGAAAATTATCATACGGACCAAATCCTGCTATTTCTAGTAAAATTGATTTATTCCAGCTGAGCAGCTGGTCTAAGGTTTCATTTGCTCTGCAAGAAAGTCCCAGCAGAGATTCACACAAAGAAAATGATGCCCAGGTAACAGCAACACTCACTTGGCTCTCTGGCCATAGCTTTGGCTGATATCACTGTTATTAGAAGGCTGTTTCAGCAAAGAAACCATGTGGGCAGTCAGCCTCCCACTCCTGCAGCTTTCAGTGAAATCTCCAACTTGTCTTCAGCCTTTTTAAACCACAAACATCGCTCCTGATCAAGTTTCTTTATACACTGTAAAGGCAGCTACTGCATTTTGCAGCGGACAGCAGTGGCCTCACTCTGCTGTTCTACAGTCAGACAAATTCTTGCCCACAGAAGCTGAAAGGCTCCTCTCTTGAGGCAACCACAGAGACATCTGTGGGATGAGACCGGTCTTTCCTACATAACCTGTACATTTAGATGTAGCTGAAGGTGAAGGGAGATCACAGGCACACCTGCACTGACCACCACCTACCACAAGACATGAGACATTGCCTACATTCTGCGCTGGAAATGCAAAAATCTTAGTTAACACGGTTTCAGATTTCCAGGCATCCACAACAAGCACAACCAGGAAGGCCCAACCACTCACTCCAGACCTTCATGAAGAACAGGGCCAATTGCCTGAGCTTATCCCTGACTGCAAACACACAGAGAAAGTATCTTGAGAGATCCCTGAGAAAAGCCCTAAAGAAAAAAATTGCTGGCTCCAACTCTGGCAATGAGAAGATCTTGCTATGTGAGAGATACGCAGAAGACAGACATTGAAACCATTGTAATGTCTCAGAAATAGGAAAACAGACCTCCATTTTGTTGGTAGGGTCTACTGGACTGGGCTAGAAAATAGGATAATATGAATTATTCCATGGAAGTAACAATTTTCCTTATGATTTCCTGATTTTTTTGGGGGTAGCCTGTCAATTTGAACAATGTCAGACTACAGCCATTTCAATGACTGCTGGTTCTGTTATTTGTCATTTACTGTGCAGCTATTGCCCCAGCTATTGTCCATTCAGGCCATGAGACACAGACCAGGAGCACAAAGCACAAGGTGACATGGTTATGCAAACAAGTCTTATGTCTGGTTTGCAGGTTTTGAGATGTTATTATTATCTTGTTGTTAGGTAACTAACCATAAGATGTAATGGTAGATGTAATGGTATCAGTCATCCTTCCTGGCACCTGCCTGGCCACATGAGTGATAAGCACAGCCCATGGTTTTGCTTTTAGTAAGGGACATGCACAATTCCCTCCTCTGGCTACCTGGAACAAAATACTTCAGTCCTATCTGCATAGGAGAAAAACCTTGTGTTAGCAAACATAATTATCAGCACAACATATGACATTATTTGTCCTTCTGACCAATGATTATTGCTTTAAAAAACACATTAAGTGATTTCAGGTATTTCACAGAAACCCAAGTGAGTGACATGTTGACATTTTTAACTGTGTCTTGGCTCAGGCCTTCTGGAAAGTCAAGGACGAGCTTATCTCTCTACCCATAAATTACATAACTACCCTTACTTTTCCCAAAATAGTTGGTACCATTTGGTTGTTCAATTCTCTGCCGCTTTCCACTCCATGTATTCTGAGGCTGCTGCAGGTGTTTTTCAGGACCCTCAGTAAGAGACAGGCACAAGTCTGGATGAGCACCCAGCACATGGTGCTGCCCGCTCTGCTGAGAATGGAGTTCACCAGCTGCAGCTGTTCAGACAACTTTCCTAACACCATCCCATGATGCAACGTCTCCTGCTCAGAAATTACTCAGAAATCCCCACTTACAAAACAGGACACAGGAAGAGTGGTTTTTTTTAGGACACCCAGGACAGCCTGGCACAAGCACAGCTCTGTCAAAATACGCGTCCCTCTGCGGGCATAGAAACACTCCTGCATGGTTGAGTGAAATGACCTGCCATGTTCCAAATAAGCACCAGCTGCAATTTTCTCCATATTTTTAAAATTCCATGTGGCTCTCGAGAGCCTGGCAAATTGTCAACACAGCCCCTAGCCTGGTGCATTTTAAGTGGCCTTAATCCAAATGGTATAAAAGGAAACAGTTATAGAAACTCTGAAAATAAAGGGTGATGTTGGGTTGATGGCTTCCTAAATATTTCTTAAAATCCTGGGGGTGCTTTCTGTAGACTTTTAGTTTCAGGCAAAACTTTAAAAGCCTGAGCTGCCATCACTTTCCAGAGGAGCTAGCTGAAAGGCTATATTTAGAAGATCTTGACAAAAAAGTTTCCTTTAAATCAGTCTGCTTAGTCCTACCTAGAAAAAGATGTCATTTTTTACTCATTTGCTTTACTTTTAGCCATTTCCATATGTCCACATTTTTTAAAGGAGAGAGACGACAGAGCTACCTCCTAAACTTAAATTAAACCATCATAAAAAGCCTGCAGAGAAAATGCCAGCTTTGTGACTAGTAAAAACCAACACAGTATTTTCCTGGCACAGTGCAAATGACTGATCCAGTGGTTGTTATCTTTGAAAAATGCTCAAACTATGAAATTCTTGGTCGGTTGGCAGTTACCAAAAACTTGTGGGCAGAATCTGGCTTATGTGATTTGAGCACTGCTTAGCATCTGTCATGAGAAAGCCTTAGGCTGAGTTTTCTTCTTTTGCAGAAATGCCATGGAACTGAAAGAAAACCTGAAAGCACACGGAAGAAGCACGTGAACAGAACAGCTAAGATACAATTCTGAAGTGTTCTTCAAGCGTCTTTAACCATCACAAATTAATATGATCCTGTCTTCTTGGGGATGATTAGATGACCTCTTTCTGTAAGTCTTTTCCAGCTCTTACATCAATGATTCATCCCTCTTGGGCAAAACATAAAACCAGTGTGCTGATCATCCATCATCGTTAAAAATCTCATTGCAGTTTTTCAAAAAAAGCAAAGGAGTTTGTTCCAGCCAAAATTCCAATTTGTGTAATTACTGTACACTGCATACCTAAAAAACTCCCGTTGGTTTGAATCACAGAAGCATTACTGTAGAAAATGTTCTGATCAGAGAAAACAACCTTCATTCTTCACTTTCTTGAAGACTGTGCAGTCATTTACCCGAAGTGGATATAAAATCCTATTTACACACATTCTGTGTAGTCCTCCTGGGTAAAGCACCATACAAGACACTGTGCAGGAGAAAAATAAGCATTGTACGTGGGGCAAGCCATGGGAGTGTAGGAACAAGGACAGAAAAACATCTTGCACACGTTGATACAACTTCCTTCTTGCTGCAAAGCTAAAAACCTCCATAGTGAGTATGGGGCACAGCCCTCCCAGGAGACCTCGCCCTATCCGGGTCCCTCATGGATATCAGATTTTCTTCACCTCCTTTGAACTGGTTTGGTCAGAAAGGTCTCACAGGCGTTAAACACACTGTTCAAAATGACATTCTCAAATGACTTCTATGGAAGTATTTCCCTTGCCATTTTTCTTATGGAAAAGTGAATTTTTTTTATCACAGAAATCAGATTCTCACAGAAAATTCTGGTTCAAACTCTAGAAAAATTTAGAAAAGAAAATTTAGGGCTTGTTCTCTGAATGACCAGTACTCTAGTCTTCAAGGGCTTGTAGTAGGGGGTGAAGGAGCAACTTTTGCTACAAACCACCCAGAACTGAGAGAAATGGTGACCATCAGCTGCAGCCCTAATGCTGCTGGCAGCTATGGAAAGGAATATTCAGCCTCTGCAGCCTACTCTGACAGCAGAGTGAATTCCACTGCTGCTCTCACAGCCAGTGAATTCCACAGCACAAACCCAGCCACATCTCCCATACGCTAAACAGGGACATTTACTCAGTTTTTAATTACAACGATACTTCCTCTGTATTGTTGATAATGAACCAGCATAGGTTGGGGTCCAGTGCTCTGCATTGTGTACAGACAGTATTTCTGTTTCAGGGAATTCCCAAGGATCAAACTATTGGAGTCTGGGCACTTATGCCAGGGGAATACCACACTGTGCTTCCCTGGGTGTCCACTGTCCTGGCAGTCACAGACAGGAGATTGTGCTGGGCGTGTCCACGTCCTGAGATCCCATTCCTAAGGCCAGCATGTCAGACCCTATCTAAGGACATTAATTCAGTGATAGTGAGGTGATAATATGGTTATCAGCAACAGTACAGATAATTTCACAGCACAGTGTCCAGCGCTGATTCTAACCTGAAAGACTCCTCAAAAACCCAAAATTCCTAGGGAGCAGAAATTATATTTCATTAATTGTAATATTATATTTCATTCATTGTAACAAAGCTATAAAGGCTGTTAAATCCTAAGACCAAACTACTGCTGCTGCCAAGGGTTAACAAGATTTACAGCACCTTCATGGGACTGGCACACTCTTAGCACATCCTTCTGGTCCTTAATTTAACAACAAAATATAGAAAACCCCATGCATGTAAAATGAATTTGCACCAAAAAAATCCCACCAAATCCAACTACAAATTAAAATGGAGAATATCTACCATAGTCAAGGTTTAGGTTTAGAAAGAAGAACTTTCTAAATTGTAAGAAGATGATGTCCTCCACATTTGGTCCAGGTATGTCTGTGGAGGTACCCTCGTCCCATGTATTTTCCTCTACACACTGAGACATTATAACTTGATTTAATATACTTTATAAGCCTGTCTGATTGGCAAATTTCAACACACAGTGTCTTCCATACGTGTTAGAGAAGTTTCCTGAGGCACCACTAGATCTTCCATCTGTGTGCAGGAGTAAACCCGACAGCCACTGTTCCCTATCAGGTGTATGTGGAGCCAATAGCAGAAAGCCAAATCAAAAGGGGATATTGAATTTTTGACAGCATGTCTACCTCAAACTAGCAGAATGAAATTAAAAAATAAAATACTTAGGTTCTATATGAGGAAATAAAAAACCCCAAACATTCTCTTGAGAAAAATAATATCTCTTACTAAGTTTTGGAAATGAAGGAAAGACTTTTGATTATGGCACCTGGACCTGTAACACAAGGGCTCAGTTTCCAGTTTCTGTACAAACCTCCTTTGGGATTTCAGGCAAGTTCCCTCGCTCAGTAAAATGGGACAAGGTCTGTCACTCATCATTTGTCTGTGCAGTTGACTTACCCTGTAACATCACAGGTGAGGTCTATTTTTTGCCACATGTTAGAAAAACGACCAGTACAAAATGGCTTTGCTTTCTATTGGCACCTCTGAGCACTCTGACATAAATAAGGAATAATTCCAATGTATTTAAAGCTGCTTGGGAGAAAAAGAAAAAAAGTGCCTGAGGGGGTCAAGACAGTAATTAAAAAAAAATAAAAATTCTGGGGCAGGACAGGCAGAGTTCATAGCTGGAAACGGGCAGTAGGTCCCTGGGATCTTTCTATCCTGGCAGATCCCCTTTCCTCAACCCCTCACTGAGGGTCTATGGTATCACCTGCCCCCTTTTCACCCAATGGACATGATGATCTGCTGCTGTTTCCTCTGCTGCTGGTCACCATGGGAGAGGCGTGAAAAGGCACAAAGAAGATAATTCCATAAGCCCTATTCTCCTATGGTGTAAATCTTGGATCCTGAAAAAAAATACATGCAAGGTTTTTCCCGCAGATAGAAAGCAGATTTCAAAACTGGAGAATCAAATTCAACCTTGGCATATTCCCAAGCAAATGGACAGACGGAAGCTCAAGGGACTGCTCGAGGCAGCTTTCTATCAACACACTTCTGGCCATCACACCACCACACTTCAAATTAAAGGTCTGCAAAAGCCTCCACTTCATAAGCCTCTATCAGGTTCTTCCGTGTCATACCAAACTGCAAGTGACAGAGGGACGTAAGTGGAGAGGGAGGGAGGAGAACTAATGTGCTAAGGAAATCAAATGCTGTGCACAACTGACACAAGCACTAAATATTTACCCCCGTTTAAAAACTCCAGCTATTTTCCTTTTCAGTCCTATCAAATCACCTTCCTAATCACACGTACTTGTTATTTCTCCCCAAGGGCATGAACTCAGCTTGTAAAACATCGACTTGAGGAAAAGCAAAGTGCTGCTGGTGTGACATGAATTGCTGAGGAAATGCTGCTCAGGGTCTGGCCCAAAGGCAAGCTCGAGCCATGGGCCCACAGCAATACTGCAGGCACGAGTCTGAATATCACTCCTCTCTCCCTCTGCATCTTCTGATTCAGCCCTAACCTTTCAGACCATCAGAACCCACAATTTCAACCATTTCCTAAAACAGGAGCGTTCTAATGGAAACCTCAGCTCAGCTGCTTTTACCTGAGCTGGAGATCTGCCTCTTGAAATAAAGGGACTACTTTTTCAATTTCTAATACACTATTTTTGTGAGGAAATTGTTTTAGCAGAAGCCACACAAATGCTGAACCTTTTGCAAGCTGTGAAGATCCACAGGAACTGAAGAAGTTTTCTCCCATGACTGTTGCATTGTTTTACACAAGGAAGGATGACAGGAGGTCAAAAGCAACGCAGGAACAGGAGCCTTTGGCCAACTTTGTGTGCTGAGGACTAGGAAGTCCCACTACAATTTGCTCTGCGTTACACAGAGTAATACAGATTCTTCTCAGTGTCCCAAATGCTGCTCCACCTCCTCAAAAGTGGCACATAGTCTCTAGAGGCAGAAAAAATTGCTTTAAAATATTCCACCCGGTGCTCTGGCTAAAGTGTTAAACCAGGCTTCCTTCCACCATGCAAAGCTCACTAAAAAAAAGCCCCAACCTCTCTGCAAAGACAAAACCCAGAAAAAAGTCTTTGAATTATCTAACATCCAAGATAGAAAGAAGCAGAAATAAACCGCTCTGTCTCAAGAATTAGACACAGAAATTAAAAGAAAAATACTTTAAAATAGTCTTCCGTAGTTTAAGTGTGACCCTGCACTAATGACGTTCTTAGAAACCTCATTAAAGAACTGCAAAGTATTATTGTTGCAGCATTAATAGCTCCATTGTTGTAGCATAAATAACTGTGTGAAATAATTCCAGATGTAATGCGGATGGAAAGGAAGAGGGTGCCTCACACTCCTTCAGAACTGTATCTTCAGATGGCTCTTTCCAGATGAAATTTCCCATTCTGTGTCCCAGCAGTGGAGGTCTGCAGTTGCCTTACACACTGGAAATGCTAAAACGAAGCCCACAATGAATAATAGCACTTTTGTTTCAAACATTCCCATGGTTTCTTTTGAGAGCTCTCTCCCTCCCTTCACAGATTCTATATTTTGCTGACTTTTCCTTATATTTAAACGTCAGCCAGCATGGAATTGGCAACAATTGTGGGACAATTGCTTCTTCTCATCTCCCTCTTGCAGGGAAAAGAAAAAGGAGAAAAAGGAATTTAAAGAGGTAGCCTGTGTGAAGTGGTGAAGCTTAAACTGCAAGCTGCACATTTTTGGAAAGCATGAATCACAGAATCATAGGACAGCCTGGATTGGAGGGGCCCTTAAGAGCCACTGCATCTATCCCTATTCAGCCCTCCCAGTGTCCTCTGTGGGCACAGAAAAGTCATGGCCAGAGAAAAATCAGACTTCTGCTCTGGAGGGGGGACACCCTGGTTAGATGTCCTTCCTCCCTCTGCAAGTGGTCAGAGGTGATGCTTCATCTCCACGATGCACAAAGGACTTGGATCAGCCTGAAGGAAGAAGAAGGGACGAGAACAAACAGCCTCAGACCTGGGAGCCAGACTAGCAGGAATCATTCACTGCACAGAAGAGAGGGGAAAAGCTGGCACAGGGATCTCTACCAGCTTAGACTCCATGGGTAGGAACTTGGTCCGTTTCTAATCTTTCACACAAAACTCCCTGGCACAAACTGTCTGGCTTATTCATTTTCCTAACTTATTCTCTTCCATCTTCCCTAATGCCAGTGAAAGCCCAAGAGCCCCAAGAAACAGCTCTGCCATTGCTTTAACATGAGCACGCTGCTTGCACACAGGAATGAGAATTTAGCCTGGAGACATAAACCCAAATATACAGCTGTGTATGGTATGCTGAAAACTAACCCAGCACAGAGAGCTGCTTTTATGGGCAGGATTTGTTTTTCCAAATGGGATTTATTTAAAAGAAAATTGAATGGTTATAAAGAGCTCACTCTAACAATAACACAGAAAATGAATCCAGTGTTCACTGCCGGCTTTGCTTCACAGTACAATCCAGACAGAGAAATCTTCTTTAGAGGGTCCTGGCAGCAGTGACCTGCCCTGCAGAGCAACCCTTGGGGAAGCAGCTGGCTAAAATCTGGGACCCTGCTAGCAACTGAAATAAAGGCAGGATTTTCACTGGGGGAAGGTGCTGCAATGACAATGTGAGGAAGTGACTATGGGAACACCCCATTTCAGTGAACCTTTTTCACATCAATAGCATGGCAAGGCTCTAGGAGACACACAGGACTTCACTCTCCAGGAAATTAATAGCACATTCCCCATTTCACCATCTTCATAAGGGCCAGGACCCCCTAAGTCCAAAGGTGTCTTAGCTCCCCTTGGTGCTCCAGCCAGTATAAAACTTCCTCTAAACAGGCTTGTTTCAATTTTCATGGTATTTTGGTAATTTCGGTGGGTACCACAGAAGTTTTTATCAATAAACCCCTGATGCTTTTGATGTCAGCAGAAGGTGTCCATAACCTGCCCCACTGAGTTCCTTAAATAGAAGCACTTGGGACCTTTTAACCATCATCCTCTTCAAACCCTCTTTTCTACCTGCTTTTCCCAGTGCAGGACAGTGTGCTGCTGCTTCCTTTGTCCTGCTTTTCTCCTCCAGGATGTGTCCCAACAGGCCAGTACACCCAGCCACAGCAGTTTATCTGACTGACTGAAGAACAGAAACAAAAATGGTTCAAAGCTGTGCCAGAGAAGGCTTAAACTGGACATCAAGAAGGATTTCTTTACCAAGAGGGTAGTCACACTGTGGAACAGGCTTCCCGGAGAGGTGGTCAACACCCAAACCTGCCAATGTTCTAAGGGATGCTCTCAACATTTTAACTTCTGGTCAGCCCTGAATTGGTCAGGCACTTGGACAAGATTGTTGGTACAGGTCCTTTCCAATCAAAACAGTCTATTCTATTCTAAAGGTAATTAGCCATGACCATTAATGCTTCTGATTCTACTTGCTTCAGAATGCCAAATCTACTTCAGTGACTAATCAGAGAGACCATCTGATGTCTTTCATCTGGGACACATCAAAGACCTTCCTTCTCCAATTAGGCACTGGTCTTCATTCAGTCCTGCCCAGGACAGTGAGCCATGCACGGCTGCACAGATGTTTTCAAGTCACAAAGCAGAGCGGGTGCGGGGACAGCTTTTACAGCTCTTACTGGAAACCTATTAAGGTCATGATATTGAGAAAGAGCACAGTATGGCCTTCATATTTTAAGCTTTGGAAATATCAACCCCAGAGCTGAAAGATTATTTATACTGGAAGCCGACTACAAGGCAGCTGCCAGGGTAGAGCTAATCAAGGGACTGACTGGTCTATTAACCCTGACATATTCCCCAGCCCATCGTCTCCCCGTGGCCTTCCACGGCTGCTTCACAGATAAACCAAGAAGTTCTGATGAAACACCAGACACAACTTAACTTTTTAACCTGTCCCAACTAAATCCACGCAGGGAAGACACAGCTGGTTATTTGGCTCTTACAGACAGAAATCTAGAAACATGGATTAGTCCTGGGAGAACCTTTCCAGACCCTGCAAGAGCTTCATCAACTTTTCCTTCCTAGAGAGGCATCAGCTTTCCAGTCCTCCCCACAGATGCTCTAGTTTTAATCTAAATTAGCTCCCAGTGTATCCCATCACTACCCAAGATTCCACTCACATTCCAAGCACATCAGAGCATCCTTTCCTTCTTCTGCACTCCAAGTTCAACACTCAGCAACCACCCTGCACCTGAACCAGGGGCCTCCATCGCCTCTACCTCACATCAGCAAAGCTCCATCTTTTCCCCAGCAAAGCTTGAGGAAAGATGTCCTGGTTAAAGGGGAGCCTGATGCCCCATGCAAACACAAAAATTACCAGACTCCACTCTCCTTTATACATATACAGATATATTTATTTTACTTACATTTATTTTCACCTGCATAAGTTGACTGTTATAGCCTCAAGTTGTGTTAGGAGAGGTTAAGATTGGATATTAGGAAAAATTTCTTCACCACAAGGGTGGTCAAGCACTGGAACAGGGTTATTACTTGGACTCAATAATATTAAAAAGTCTTTTCCAACCTAGACACTTCTATGATTCCAGTTTGGAGAAAAGAAGGCTGAGAAGCAACTCGTCACTCTCTACAGCTTCCTGAGGAGGGGAAGTGGAGAGGAAGAGTTGAGCTCTGTCTAGTGCTTGAGACATTTGGACAATGCCCTCTGCAGCACACATTAACTTGGTCATTCCTGAATTGCTCAGATGATCATTGCACGTCCCATGCAACTGAAATAATCTGTTCTATTCTATGCTATTCCATTCTGGTACATTATGCAACATGAAAATTAGACAAGGTGTATGAATTACATGACAGAAGCGGGTTTCTAAGACTGCTGTAGACAACTTGCAAGTTAATGTTTCTTCTATGATTACATTGGCGCATTTGCTGAGAAATCCACTGTTACCCACTGCTAAGGAAAGCCTGTCAAACAGCCACCAGTGTTAAAAAGAGGAATTTCCCTCACTTAACCTTTAGAGGAACAAGAGGTTAACAGGAAAGGTAAATTGTAAATCTCTCCAATTTAGAAAGTGGGACCATTTCAGCAATATTTTCAAGGAAATCTACAGCCAGTGTGTTCCCAGAATTAAAATGGAAAACCTGACACCTTTAACAATTTCCTGCCACTGTATAGCTGTCAGCATTGCATGGATTCTATCAACCCAAAAGTTAAGTTTCAAGGTTAGGAAACCTCTGCATTCATATGCTTTTGGGTTGTTTTTGTACAGTTTTCTTCCCTCTGCAGCCCCAAGATACCTGGCTGAGGAAAGGCAGCACTGTGGGGTTTTTACGGGTTCTTCCTTTCCCCATAAAACAGGATGCAATAAAGATCTGAACAGGGGACTGTTGGACCACTCCCACAGCTCAAGTAAGTTGCCCTTCATGCCAACTCACGAGACACAACTTTCACTGGGGCTAGTGAAGAAGCAAAGTGTGGCTGCAATTAAATCCAGATGCCAAAACAAAAAACAGAGCCCCTCGAGGATGAACACAGTCCCTCTAGGGGTACCCACATGTCGTACGTAAGACCCAGGCAGAAAGCAATAACCAGTGGCCCACACGGTTAAATGGTCTGCTTAAATAGCAGAACCAGGATTAAAATCCAGGTTTTTAACTCCTTGCCTCATGTCCAGTATGCTGTGCCACCCCTGTCTCTGAGGTAATGTGCTGACCAAAATTCAGGTTATGGAGGACTGAGGTGAAGTTACATCTTGCTGGGTTCATACCACTCATGGATGCACACAGCTTTTACCAGCTTATCAGCCTAGATAAACTTTTTCTAAAAATTGCAATTTCTCTATTTCTTGGCCTCTCCCTCACATGTAAATCAAAGTCAAATCAGCATCACCAAGAATCACAACGAACCTTCAAAGTCACCAGCATGGAAAAAGGTCCAAATATTTTACTTCTCTGTCGTGTTTACTGCAGAAAAAAAAAGCTGGTTTTCTTCTCCAGAGGTGTTCTAGGGTATATTATCAGCTTATTTAATCACTGTGAAGACATTCACATGCCTCTGTCTCAGCCAGAGATGCTCAGGACACCAGAGCACTACCAGTTATGATTTGATTACTTTTAATAACAAAAGCAGTATAACATCATAAACATAACCCAAAAAGCAGGCCAAAGCACATAAATCACTGAGAGGAGAAAAGCAGAAGACCTAAGAGGAAGGGAGCTCACAGGGAAGGAAGAGACTATGACTACAGAAAATGTTTCTATGGCGCTCTTAATTATTTTACCCCCACCATCCCCTACAATTTGCTGCCTTTATATTTTCTTTTCGCAACAGAAAGAGCATTTGAGACAGCAGCAGGCGTTGGGTTCAGCTGTCCACTCTCAGCCCTGCAAAACCACAGGGCACTCTCTGTCTTCCCACCTCCACCGTGCCGGGGAATGACATCAGCCCTGCTCCAGGGAGCTGCCGGGCCAACAAAAATAACTGTTACTGACCAAGAGCGCTGTTGCAAGGAATATTTTTGGAACTGTACTCCGCATTCCTCCGAGTCCCCTGCTTCCTAGTCCAAACATATCATGGCCTAAAAATTCCTCACATTTTCTGTGCAGCGTTTCCTTTGGGCTTGCACAATGGGGCAGTTCTTCTGCTCAGCAGCACTAGTGTTCTGGAAAGGGAAGGGGGAAAATAAAAAAGGCTGCAGCACTAAATAACCCTAATGGCAACCACAAGGGCCACAGTGTTATTTTTAGGTCAGAAAAATGATGCAGGAGGAAACAGAGTCACCTCAGAGTTACCTTCCACTGGCCTTTACTGAACAAAAGCCCAAAGAATTTGGTTATTTCTTCCATGTGGTGGTAAGGGCACTCACCTATGTTTGTGGTGAAGACACGGCTATTTAGTGGGGTTTTGCATGGAAGAAGGAGGCCAGGAGGATGTGGCATCTCCCTCTCACAGCACCCCTGGGACTGTGCAGAGGTAAGACCCAAAGCCTCCTCACCTCCATGTTCAGCCTCCTCATCACTGCAAGATCACAAACCAACAGAGGAAAGTTCTAGGTTGTGTCTAGGCCATGCAGCTGCCATCATTTTCTCAGAAGAAACATCCCCAACATCCCACTCGAGTGACACGGGTGATCCCTTCCACTCCCACGTCTGTCTGTGTATTGACATGAGGTCATTTTGGAGGCCTTCTACCAGCAAACAAAGGAACTGGGCAGAATGTGTACACCTAAAAATATTCCAGCCTAGGCCAAGCATCGGAAAAAACCCTCTTATTCCTCCTCCATATGCATTTCTACCATTTTCTTTTCTTCTTCACTGGAAGAATGCCATTTTCCTTATTATCAAGGTAAAAGCCATGGCTGATCTTGCAGGTCTGAGAAGTTACATGTACTTCCCAGTCCATGTTCTTCTCCAGCCCTGTCACAAGCACCATGATTCGCCCAATCTTGGTACAAATTTGAACAGAAACAGGCTATTAAAAAACACGTGCTTCACTGGCCAATACTTTGTTTCCTTTTTTAGCTGCCCAGATAAGAAAAACAATGCAGAGGAAAAAAACTAATAGGAGGCATAAAGAGGCCATTTACTCTACCAGTGTTCTGCACAAGGTTTAGAAACTTTCTCTACCTTTTAGCACCTCTTACTCCACCAGTCCTTGATCAGCCTTATCTCTTCAGACTCTCAAGTCTGGGACTTGCTTTCTGCTGTGCTCTAATCTCCTCATGCATAGTTGGGCCTGGAAGCACATGTATTTTACAAATAATAGTATTTTTAAAGGTATTTGGATTCACTGCACGTCCACAAACAGACCACTTGCCATGAAACTGTTTTCAAACACAAGGGGAGTAAAGCAAATTCACTCTTCGGGGTGTTATAACTGAGAGATGAGGAATGGGCAGGGGAAATCAGTATTTAGGTGGAACTAATTAGCAACAACTAAAAGCTAAATGACAATGTAACCCACAGCCCCCTTGTGGGATATTCTAAAATGGCTGTGTATGTCTGAAACATTTCAAGGACTTTCATTATCTGCTTCGTCTACCATTTTCACAGCTCAGATAAACCAGTATTTTCTCCCACAACATGCAGCTCGGTGCCCTGCAGAATAATTCCCCAGCCACACGTTCCAGAGATACAGAAGCACACAAAATATGATCTCTTTCACTAGGCTAATAAAAATCAGAAAGTGTACTGTATAAATTTTATAGACCTCAAAGGTCTATCCTCGATAGGAAGAAACTGGGACTCCAGGCTACTGTCGGGCACCGTAACACAGAGAAAAATATTTATTGGCTGCTTTGGAAAACCCACCAGACAAAAGTCACCAGCAAAGCAAAATAACACAACTCTAAACTCACCTGAGTCTTTCCTCTCTGAGGAGCTCTTTCGCGTCTCGGTTTCCACTTGCAGATTAACGCTTGCGGAGCCTCAAGGGAAAAAGGGCCAACCAGCAAGGAAAATACCTCTGCCTCTTGGAGCCCACCCCGAGCAGGCAACTCTACACGATGAGAATGCAAAGCGCCAGGGCCCTGCACCGCCGTGCCGAGCCCGCTCCGCGCCCTGAGAGGGGTCACGGCTCCCTCCAGCTCAGCCGGGCCGCGGTGCTCCAAGGAGAGGAGGCGCCTGCTCCGTGCAGGTCCCGCTGGTTCATACGGGGATCCAGGGAACCTACTCGGGATCCCTTCCTGAAATGCACCGGCCCTTGAGGTATTACAGCGACACTGAGAGCTCTGGGGTACGCCAAGCACGGCCCTCATGGCATGCTGCTCCGTGCTGAACCGGATGCAGGAGACGGGGAACCCAAATGCCTCCCGAAAATGCGCTTCCAAGCCAAGACGATCACACGGATGCGGCTTCTCCACAAAGTGAGGGGAGGCAGAGTGTGAAAACACAGGAGGGAAGAAAATGGAAAGATTCATGCAATTTTTCCTCAGGGAAACCAAAGTGCTCAGCTGATGCTTTTACAAAGCTGAATGAGTGGGCAAGAGGTGGGAAGCAGAACCCATTGACTGTCAGATTGGTGAAAGTGCAAAGATGCTGAATACTGGAGATCAGTTGCAAAGGAAGACATATGTGTATTTGTTGTGACTGGCTTCCACTTATGTAATTTGCAACTAATTTGGGAGTTAGTCCCAAATTCATTAGCTCTAGATTTTCTCTGTTTCTGACAAATGAACAAACAAGATCCCTCCTTGAATTTGTAGAGTGGAGGGAGACTTCTGTAACCTTGACAGGTTTGTGGGAAACAGAGACAGAAGAAAGTATTGAGACAAAGTTCCTCAAGTGAGATTAACCTAAGCAATCTGAAGTATTCTGCACAGGAGAGACAGGGAGTCACACAACCAGCTCAGCCTAGGTTAGCGAGATGAGGAATCCATTCCCACAGTCCAGTGGAAAAAACCAGTGGGTGTCTTCAGCCCAGCTTTAGTCCTAGTTTCAGTGCTAAAAGACAGAACAAATTGATCTGGCTCATGACTTTGACATTCGCTCTGCTATCAGCATCAGCTCTATCTGATAGGATGACACTGCTTAAGCTGTGGTAGCCAGAGGAAATCCAATGCTAAGGAAATGGACATTCATTTAATGTTTATCTAGGATCAGCTCCACCAATGAATTCCAGATGTTGGCTTTAATTGTCGCATTCTGGTATGTTTAAGCAGCAGGAGTTCGTAAGGCCGATTTGTAAATCAATCTGGCACACTCATACTGAATCCCATCCCTGCCAGCTTTTCTAAGTCAGGGGATGCTCTTAAAATGTTAAGTACTTAACGCGTCTGCAGAGCAAAAAGGAGGAACGATTTTTTTTTTAAAAAAATCCCTCCCCTAATGCTTTTCTCCTTTTGCTCCTTCTGTCCTTCACTTCCTCCACGTAGAACTGCAAGACTTGCCATTCCCTTCCAATGAGTTCAGGGAATCTCCAGATGAGTCCTAAAGCTAAGGAGGGCAGGTATCAGGATGCAGTCCTGCAGCACGGGTGGGGCACCCTGCTCATCATTCACGTACGTTCCTCCTGAGTAACTCCACCAATTTCCCACCACAGCCAATGGCAACTGCATGCATGGACTACATCCAACAACAACGTTCCTGATATTTGAGCCTCCAGTTTTCATAAAGCGGAAAAAAAAAATTGATTACTGCAACCTTGGGACTGTCTCAGCTCTCAGCTTCTGTATTCCTACTAGCTTGTATTTAACTGTTACAGCTCATATCCAGAGGTGGTACAGAAATGGCTTTTCTATTCTGAATCTCAAAGCATCCTATGAGCCCCAAGTCAGACACCAGCAAACTTTGCAATGGTTTTGTTCTCTTTCACACATCAGCTGAATGTGTTGCACTATTGTTAGGGGATTGCTTATTGCCGCAGCCAACTTATCAGTCAGGCCTTGCTTACAGCAGACAAAACTATTCTAAAAAAATAGCTTTTAAGTACTGTATCCCTACTGACTAGGGCAAACACTATAGCTCATTAAAATTGCTTTAGAAACCCGTTTTCTCTATTTCCTTTAAAACACCTGCTTCTGAGAAAGCACCTCAGTATTCAACACATGTGAACCCTACTTACATTTTCCCAGGAATGTGTGCTTAGTACACACATTTTTCAAGAAGTGTCACTGGATGGTTAGGTAAGGTTTCAAAAGCTTTCAGCAATGGCAATATTCATCCCATGGAAGTTCATGGGAATTCTTCAAAAGGGGTTGACTCAGCCTCGGCTGACCGCTTTTGAAAAACTCCCCTTTATCTTCTATCTTTGATGGTCCCAGAGATAAAATGCTGAAAGTTCAGTTTACCATCCTCTTTTAACACTACAGGCCTCTAAGTGGGGTCCACTTCTCCCCTCAGGAAGAACATGAAAAGTGTTTCACTCATGGCCTGAGTCATGCTGTATTTGAAGAGCAGCTTGAGAAAAGCAGTGGCTAAAAATCCACATGTTACTCGAAGCAGAGACCAAAGTATCAGCAAAGAGTTGGGCCTATCATCTCCCCTTAGCCATGGTTTAGCATTTGAAGCTGGAGAAAAAATACCACTGTGTTACAACAGCAAATCCCCCAAAACAGGCAGGGTGAAGTAAACAGTCTTGAAAATACCTTCCAAGCCCATGGGGCCATAAATAAGCAAGGCCCAAAAGCAACGCCATCCCCAAAAGTTAAATCATTATCATTGCGCATCCTGCAGAGTGCTGGCGTGGCACCAGGTGTCATGTCACATCTGCAATATAAAAAAGCAAGTCAGAACTCCACACGGGAATAAATAAACTGGTTATTTCTCCACAGGAAACAGGCTTGAGCTCCCGGGAGATAGTTGTCAATAAGAAATGCAATAAAATACTCTCAAAAAAGATTACAGCAGAAATAACACGAATGACATGCAGGCAACTTGTTGACTTTTATTCCTCATGTCTGTAACTGTTTCTGTGGTCCACAGAATATGAGAAAAGATTAATAGATTTGGCCCAAAACACAGAAGAGTGCTTTGTCCAAATACGAGGTGGGAAGGATCTAGTGAAACTTTTAAAGAGTTTCCCCTTCAGGATATGCCAAGGATATGACATGGCTTTGGAGGAACAGAGGTGCCATCACAGGATCTGCAGTATTCCCTCCCTTGCTGAAGATGCTGAAAGGTAGCAAAAATGTCACTTGTGAGCAGCCCAGTGTGCAGCCTGCTCTCCTGATAAGTGTGCAGCTTTGAACACAGGCAGGGCCAAAAATTCCTACGTTAACACAGGTCAAACAAATGAACAGCAACAACCACACACAAGGCATAACTTCTGTATTTAAGATTTAACACTTTTAATTTGCAGTAGAGTATGTCCACAACCCAGCTTCTGCCTAGAACAAGGGTAAAATGTATCCAAATAATTTCTTCCAAAGGGACCTGAGATGCACACGAGCGATGACAGTACTAAGGATGTTCACTGGCCAAATTCCTCTCCCATGCAATTCCACCCATCTACCCCTGAAAGCTGTTGCTCTTTTGTCTGTTTATCACGGCAAGGTCTCAAGGGGCCACCACAAAATTCTCCGCAGTTATCCAAGGACAGAGCACCCAGAAAACAACCTCATTTTTTTGAAGGCCACGCTGGCATGTTTTTACAATGGTCTTGGTCAGAGTTTCTTGGACACCTCCCTAGAGGCTCTGAAAACTATCCCAGAGGAAAGGGGGTGATGGAGTCCCTACAGATGAAGCCACTGTTAGCAGGACACAGTTTCCATGTCAGGAGCATGCTTAGCACCTTGCCTGCATTTCAAGCCAAAGACACAGACCAGCTTCTCAAAATTCACCATCCATATTTTCACTTCCCAGAAATGAAGGCTGCTGCATCTTCCAAACCTCCTTGAAAGAAAGGGATTAACAAAACCACACTCAAACCAAAGCAGCTCACAAGAGACCTTGGCTGACACAACCCTCCCGATGCTGTTCCCACAACTTTCTCCTGGGTTGGAGCTTCTCCTGCCAAAGAACACGCCAGGGCTACCAGGAGGAGCTGCAGTGGGCTTGCAGTTGTCAGGAGACACTGCAAACAGAGCACAAACACTGGGCCGTGCCGGGGATTGGGGAGGCGTCGTCCTTCTCCTCCACGAGATTCCTGGGATTGTTCAGCAGGGAATCCCAGCCCGCATCTGAAGTGGATCCAACTCCCCCAGTTCCCTGCCAGTGACCAAGGAGGACTGTCACCAGTCCTCCTCTCTCCTGCCAGCTGCACATTCAGCAAAGGTGAGATGAAGATCCTTGTCTACTTCAGTGCAAAGGTCACCGTATTTTTTTCCAGTTTGAAAAAAAAAACAACAAAAATCCAACATTCCAGGTCACATGGCTCCTCTTTAAGAAGAGAAAAATTCAATACTGGACTAAAGAAAACTCCATGAAGAATTTGTTGGTGATGCTTTTTCCAAATCAAAATAGTTTTGCAATGGAGGATGCAATGCCAAATATTTCAAAGCCTTTTGTTGACAATCTAGAAGAAAACTCAACTAAGTAGTTCAAATGACTTGACAATATTTTTCAGGGAAACAATGAACTGGAAGGAAACAAAGCAATGAAAGTCCTATGTATAATTTCAACTGTGTGATAAACCCAGACTTAGTGGCTTGGTTGGCATGAAGAGATCAGAAAACCATCCATATTCTGCATTTTTTGCTCTATAACCCAACAACCTTCAGTGGGTCTGTAAGAACTTTATGTACATGCACAGGAACAAACATCTGAAGCAAGATCAAAGAAAAGAAGAAAAGAAGAAAGACATCAACTGCCTTCGTTGCACTGCATCATTGCAATGGAAAATAAAATAATTTGTTTCCCTTTAATTTACATGAAATATTTTCTGTACAGGCCTGTTAATAATTTAGCTTGATATTAAACAACAGCATTGTTTTCACTGTTTGTCTCCCCATTGTTCTGTCACTTGCAGTAATTTAAAACAGCCCAGAAAAATCACAGACAGATGCATTGTGCAGAGGACAGATGTGCTGACCCACACAGCACTTTAACAGCTACACCTGCAAAGTGTGTTTATGTTCTTTGCTTTTTGCTGCATACTAAAAGAAGGTTTTCTTTAAAGCCTTAACTCGAGAGCTGCAAAATACATCATGGGAGCAGAAAGTGAAGGGATAAATTCTGTGTTATCTGATTCCTTTCACTGCTTATTTCTCCCCTCTTTTCCTTGGCTTCAGTGCAAGGAGCAGGTTCCATTCCGCCAGTGCAACCAGAGTAAAACTGACATTTTATGAGTGGAAACAGTCCAAGGATGGTGGCTTATGCTCTTAACATCCTGACATCTCAACCTCTGAAAGCAGCAGTGGCGCTGCTTCCAGTGGCTGCAGAACACCTTAAAAAGCAGCACAAACTGACAATGAAAATAAACTACAGTTGCAGCACTGCTGGAGTCTGGCAGCCCTTAACAAATACAGCAGTGTCTGGGTGTTAAAATACATAAATCTGTCATCATTACCAGGCTAAGGGGTCGTCATCCTATTCTCAAAATAAAAGAACTGTGCATAATCAGTAGGGCAGGGAGTTCAGAACAAAGTACGCCTTTTACAAACTCTCAACTGCTGATAGATGGATGTTTGCAAGGGACTTAATGTCTTTAACAGGGTACGTTTAAGAAGGAGTGTAGGTTTCAGAACTCCTGGGATTAGTACTTTTTTTTTTCTCTTCTTTTCCAATTTTATTGCCAAGAAGTGTATAATGTAAACACTCAGGTCTTCTGACTATGAAACCCACATTATTATAAAGAAGGAAGAATCAAAGATCCCTAGCACAACGATATTATTCACCAAGGACAACACAGAATATATTCGTCCTCTCATCGAACAAAAATAAACTGGATTTTAAAATAGGTCTATACACTAATTTTCAGCAGCTTTGTTGATTTTTATTTTCCTTTTTTCATCTTTTTCTTAATGTGGATGCCAAAGACAGCACAGGAAAGGCAGAGAACCAGACCCTACAGGAATGTAAAAATACAGCTCCTCAGCAACCATACATTTTAACAGGCAACATACCTACATGCATGGATCAAGAGGCAGCATGTGAGCAACTGGTACTGTGTACGTGCACTTACACATAAAAAAGCAGTCTCCAAAAACAACATTCAACCTACACGTTATAAACGAGTCCAACTTGGCGCTGCTCACTCTATAATAAATATTCTTCACTGTGCTTTAATTTACAAGTGTGCCTTTTGGGTATTTCTGAGTTAACTGATACCAAAGAGAAAATCTGGCTAAAACCCCATTATCTGTGGTATTTACTGGGCAAACTGAGGACAGCAGAGCCGTGTGGTGGCACAAAGGAATGGGGCACAGTGCTCTGGCACAGACCTCCTGGAGACACTGTGCCCACGAAGCTCAACACAGCTTCAGCGGTCCTCTGAGTCCAGTGAGGTCACTGGACTAAATCCTCCACTCCCAGCCTTTAGCAAGAAGCAGAGGGAGTAGCACAACTTTCAAGGAAAAACTGTCAGGAATAGGGGAGGGCAGCAGTAGCTGTAGGGAAGTTAACAGAAAGACCCTGCCACTTGGAGAAGATAAGTCATCTTGGATGCTTGGCAAGGTGGTAGATACCTCCAAGCTGCTGATGCCCAGGCCTGCAATTAGCTTGATGGCTTTTCATTATCTAGGGTGTAAGTAATCAAAAGACTCTTAACTACTATTCTGCAGTCACAGCAAACCTTGGCTGGGAACCTAGATCACCTTTTGAAAGCCTGCCTTCCACACACACACAGATCACCTGCTTGGAGCAGGGACTGCCTTGGCTTTACTCACAAACACAGCTATTTCTCAGCACTGTGGATGTGCAGATGTGGACAAATCTCTGGTGGAGCACATCAGTGTTTCACTGTCAACAGAGAAATTCTGCCCACTGCCCATATGGAGGATTGCAACAAAGACAGCTCTGATTAACAAAGTCAGAGTCAAGAGATGTTTTTAGCCTCAGACAAACTGACGAGAAAAGCCCAACATGAACACCACAAACTCGCTGGGATCAGAGGCTCTTTCTATTAATATCATTTAACAGAAGGAAGCCATAAATTGCTCAGATCAAACACGGTTTTAATGTCAGCCTGCCTGGTATTGTGTGCTGCTTTCATTCCCAAACAATATTCATGCAGCAAGCAGAGCTGCAGCTTGCTATTTGCACGGGTGTAGCAGCCACTACACACTCCAAAGCATCTGCAAAGGATTGTGGGCTAAATGCATCCATATGTCCTGCATGCCTGGGATTTACACTGGCTGCAGCTCTGGTTTGCCACAGTCTGCCACAGGATGGAGTATGGGGGGAAATTGTATATCCATACATATATGTATGAATTTCATGCTTACATCCATGGAAAAAAATCTTTTCATTTCCTTTAAATTGTGAACAGGTGTTGTCACCTTCTTAACTTGGCTTCTATGTTACAGCTTCACGAAGGGAAAAAAGAGATCTACCCGAAACAGTGAGGCTTTTGTTAGCCAGAACATGATGTATTGATAAGCATACTGTAAAGTTTCTTATAAAATCAAATGAAACTAATAAAACCGAACAAAGATCTTGTAAAAACTGTGGACATTATACAGCATTAGCACTGAGCTACATTATAGATCTGGACTTGGAAGAAACAAGACTGGTGCCCAGTTGTGGTATTTTCCAGCCTTTTACACCCATTCACCAAGACCATCAGTCAAACCACTCGGTGTCACATTTTTGATCCGTCATTTTTAGGATAGTTACAGCTAATACTGGCACTCACATCATCACCTCTTCATGGAGCAAGCTTTTCAAGAACAAATTGTTATGGGCTGTTGTGACATCAGTCTAGTGCAGCACTCATCAAAATGATGAAAACTAGTGGAATTGCTTCCCTGCAGCAATCCAGCAATAATCACACCTTTTCATTTTGGCATATTTCTTTCTCCTCCTCTCCTCTCTCAGGACAGTGGACGTTTTACAGGACTCAACATGCTGTATATATGGGACAGGGAGTTTGTTGGACTCCGAGTTGCCTCTCTCAAATGAGGAAGAAGTGAGGAACCCCTGAAATTCAGGGGGTAGGAACACTGATTGCTTTTAGATTTCTTTTCACATGCCTGTGCTGTCCCCGAGCAGCACCAAGGTTGGTCAGGGTGTGTGTCTTTATGCCTACGCTAATAAACACTGAGAAGGAAGAGCCCTTGCTTGGGTGAGGGCATCATTAGTCAACGATGAGTCACTTCCAGTGGAAAAGGAGCTTCACTTCCAAGTCAACAGCTTTTAGCGATGAGTTTGCACCAACACATGAAAATGCTCACATTTCACTGACTCCTCGACTCACTGGGATTCCTTCATGCCCATTTCCAGTCTCTTTCCACAGGCTGGCTGGCAGGACTCCCTCACCCGGCAACCCCACTAAGGCTGCTCTTGTTAAGAACCAAGCCCCTACCTACACCTCCAGGGAAGGTGGCACGGTGGCACCTCACCACTTGTTGACAAGAAGTCCTTGTGCAACAATTCCAATGGCTGGGCCTTGGGTAGGCTCCCCTTTTCTGCCCAGCTCCCAAAGGCCCAAACCAATCTGAGCTTTAATTAGCAACATAACCATTAGTAAGCATCAGTGGCTATGGCCAGATCCTCATCTGGTGTTAATCACCCTGTGTGTGCACAGGAGGCCACCAACGTAGATCCAGCTGTCGGATTGGGGCCTTAACAAATTAAACACGAACTCTGTTACTGTTTATTGTCACAAGGAACTCTTCATTTCCATGTAACGACTGACTAATCATCATTAGCCATTATTATATGCCCTGTGATTGTGTTGATGGTCCCACGCTGGATGGACTGCCCTTTGCACTTCGTGTTGAAGCAAATGCATTGAAGACATTTTGCTAACTCCATACCATGACCAGCACAGGCTACACCACCTTGTTCTCAAATGCAAAAACTGCATCTTTTTCCCCTTTCTCTTTAAGTGTTGACTCATTTCAGTTTTTGCTTAGCATTAGCAGACCCTTGGTGCACACATTGCTGACTCAGTGTTGATTCACATCTTCTTGCTGAGCACATCTCTCTCTGGTCCCCAGAGTTTGTTAAGAGGCCAAAACCCAAACATAAATGAATTTGTCATGCTTTTCCAAGATGGCTGGTGGCACCTGACTCTGGGCTAGAAATGTTTTCTCAGCTTTTGCACTGTAAATGAGTTCTGAGACACGGATTGATGACTTCATTGGAGAAGTGTAATGCAAACCATGTTTTACAGTACTTGACTTTTTTTCACACAGTATTTTCTACTACTATGAGCAGAAAAAAGAACATTAGAATAAATATCCATTCAGACAAGGCCATGATTTTTTTCAGTATACTTATGCTGACTGTTTAAAAAATGGTTATTTTAATGCAAATTTTTCACACATGCCTGTTATCAAAGAGAGCTGTCTTTTGACAAGCTGTAAAAAAGCATAAAATAGCAGCTGGCTCAGCAGGAAAAAGCTACTTTAAAGATAAATCATCTGATGTCGGGGCAGATTCTTGAAGCAATCAATTGCAATAGACAGACAGCAGACATTTAACAGCAAATTTGATTTGTCTGAAAGTGAGATTGAGCTCAAATTCTGAACAGCCAATCAGTGGTTTAGGAGAACAACCTGCACTCTTCCCCCTGCTCTCTGCATCAAGACTTTACTACTCTACAGCCCAAACAATGCCAAGTGGCTGGGTCCCTCAGAGGGCCAGGCACCAGAGTGGGATATGAACTGGATAGATGATGGATTCTTCACCAAAATATTCCTCAAAAAAAAACCCAAATAAGAGAATAAACAACTGCAGCAGTCAGAGATATAGGGCAAGAAAAAGAAATTCAGGAGAAGCTGTTTCTTGGACTTACATGTTGATTATTTTTCGTGCTGAGATGCACCCAAGCAAGATGTGTCCTTGGCAGTTTACAAACGCCAAGTGAAGCAGGAAGGTGACAGTCCCAAACCCTGCTCTTGTTGCTGCTTTTTTTTCTTTGCTACAGAAGGCAGTAAGAAACATGGATGCAGATGTAAAAATAGAGACGGTCTGATCTTTCATCACCTGGTCGAGCAACTGATGCAAGAAGTATTTACTGGCAGCACCTGTAGCAATAGCCACATATGTTGTAATACTGGCACACCTTGCAGGATTTGGCCCACAACACCTCTGCAAGTGAAAAGTCCTCTGTGTTGTGCATTACTGAAAGGCGTCATTATACTACAGCATAAATATTTACCTATAGTCCTTCCTACAGCTGTTCACAAACAATTTTCCCTTCAGAGAACATCCAGACTTCTGGAACTTGGGATACTGTTTATTATTGCAAAAAGAGCAGTAACGGAGGTCCTCCACCACTCTCATGTTAGAATACTTTGTTTTCTAAGTTATTTATAAGTCAGGAAAAGCTCACCCATTTGGGCTAAGATTTCCCAGGGAGGGCCTGATGGCTGGAGTGTGGCTCCATGTGTGCAAACTCACAGTTTCTCCAAGCTGGCCACAGCTCGACAGAGGCTTCAGTTACACCACCACCTGCTATTTTTCTTCTGCAGAACATGCCTCCTTTCAGCACACAAGGTGGACAGTTTTCAAATAATTCAGCACTTTCTTTCTTCCACTTTGGCCTTAAGTTTCCTTTTAGAGCACACTGGCAAGGAATTTTTTAATTATGCAGTAAAGAAACCACAGGTTTCAACCAAGCATCTATAAATTAAATAAAGTTACTTTTCACGCCTTTAGAATTAATTCAGCTGAGGAAAAAAAGATAAGATTTCATGGGCATCATTGTGCATACAATTTTTTGGGGAAGGTACAGCACATTTGTTTTGATGAGCTACATATAATTCTCCAAAATAAGGAACCATTGTACTTAATAACTGCAATGTAATTAAATACTGATTAAAGTTCCTCTTCCAGCATTTCTAAATCCGTCTGCAGTGTAATTGGCATCCCAAATCTTGTGGTGAGCCACAAAAACTATTAAGGATAGCTAAGAGAGGAAATTGTAGTTTTGACTTATATTGGTAATCTGCTTTTACTGGCTTACATTTCATGCAGGGCTGTATTAGAGCAGGATTCCTTGGATCTCTGGGATCCAGGCCCTGCAGTCTGAGAAGATGGGGAAATAAGTAGGGCAGAAGCCAATTTCTACCATCTGGGCTGGCAAAGCCTTGGTTTGAGAATGAAGATCAAAAACCTAGAATAAGAGAAGACTCACTTCCAAAAGAGCAGCTAGGAAGATGCAAGATTAGGAGGAAAAGACTTTAGTAAGTGTTACGAAGGAGGAATAGTCTTTTAGGGAGAGATTTAAGAGGTTTAGACTCAAATCTGAGCCACAGCTCCTATTTTATGTGGTCTTGGTCTAATCACCCGGTCTCGCTTTATCTCAGTCACCATCTGTAAAATCACTGTAATCCATCTCATCCGCACGTTCAGACTGAGAGTTTCTCCAGCCAGGCAAGCTGTAGTCCTGTCTACCAGACATGCAGAGGCACACCTGAGTCTGCTCTGCTCGTGCACTGAGCTGGCTGGCTGCAAGCAAGATCTGTCCTGAAGCCACAAAGGCACATCCTAATAGACTCATACCTCAATTATTACATCCCACAGAGTCCAACCAGGGAGCTCATCTCTGCCACGTCTGCTGGCCCCTGCCAGCGCTGGAGGATCCGCTGATCTTTTTATTCCTTTGTACAATGTCCCAGATTTTTGCTGGTTCTCTGTACTGTTATGGAATACAGTGGCTAGTAAAAGTTAAGATTAGTAAGAGCACTGAAAGCAGGCAGAGAGAGGTTGGAGACTGCTGAATTTAGTCACGGCTCTCTGTAGGATTTGGGTAAACCATCACCTTTTTCTGCTGCAGCCTCCATGTAAATAACACAGGGGTGACAGTTCCTCACTCGCCAGTGGCGTGGCACAGCTCAGTTAGAATAATACAGCATAACTCCAAAACCTTTCAATAAGCTACTGATTATTTTCCAGATATTATTGATTAAATTTCCAGAATGTTCTCATGTCAATATGAATTATATTCTTTCAAGTCCTAGTAATTCATGAATCATTTAATGCTATTCTGGATCTAATATCTTAACCACCTTGCCCATGTCTGACACCTGTGTGGTTTTACATATTTGGTGTTAGCAGGAAAGCTGGAATAAGAGAGGTTTTTCTCCTTTGAAGGAGTGGGAAAACAGAGAAGCCATATGGTTCAGAAAGCCACTCTGCCTAATGAAGTTTGTGCTTTCCAGAGCACAAACAAAACAGCTCCATCAATTTGATCTTCGTCGTCAAAACTGACATGCGGTTGGTTTTAAAACACTGCCTCCTTCTCAAAAACCAACAAGGGATTGATTTTCTCTCAACCAAAAGTATTTTCGCCAAGACGAACACAAGCATCTGGTCATTGCATTAAATGTCTGGGTCCTTTGAAAGAGTAAGTCAGTGATACCTTGTGTTTACTTGCAGAGCTTGACAAGAAAGGCACAAGGGGAACATTTGTTTTCAGGGGAAACTGCGCTAGTGAAAAGCAATCGGTTTGAAACGCTACATGAACACAACTGTACCACTGGAGACAGGGGACGTAAGTAATCCATCAAAAATGGTCTGAGCAACAAGAATGCACAAGGGCACACTGTGAGACGAGGAAAGAAGGTGCAAAGTAGTCTAAGAAGTACTGGGTTTAGCCAGTATTTACAACAAGGTTGCATGGAAATGAATGACACCTCAGCCCGCATGTCTGACACAGATTTAGGTAAAAGTTACCCTTTTCTTGGCACTTGATGATCAGTTTGTTTGCATAGGGTTCAATCTCACGCCCAGAGAGGCCAGTGGGAGCTTGCCATTTCCTTCCATAGATGCCTGGTGAGGCTCTAAATAACTAATGTTTGTGCCCAGGGTTTTTCAGTGCCAAATATAATGAACACTATTGTTCTTTACACAATTATATTTGATAATCCAATTTCCCTGAGCAACTGAATTGGAGTTTTTGTCCCAATCTTTCCTGAATTCTAGTCCAACTTTTACGCTGTGCCTCCTGGCTTTTTGCTTTCATTTGCTTCTGTTGTGCTACCAAGAATAGGCAGAGACTTCTTTGACTTATAGATACCTTGATGCCTCTGTGCCACCTCTCTGCACTGGGACAATGGGATCCGGCTTGAGCTTTATAGAAGATACAGGATGACACAGGAGATCAAAGGCTCTAGCAACCTCCACATACTGCAAAAGCACAAGCTGGACTGAAGCAGGCTCCTACAGCACTCCTTTCTCCACAGCAAAGAGTCTGGAAAGCACATGCAAAAGGAGTCTGTACAGACAAGACTCTGTAAGACGATTTCCACTTCACCCTGTTTGTTCAGTGTAGTACAGAGAAATGAGTGAATGTGGTTAAGAAAGAGGTGAACGAGGAAAACCAAATCCTCAAACTACGTAAACAATAAGATGACTTTTGCAGCTCTATCCCACTGATGCTACAGGAGTCACCAGAGGGTTTCCCTCACAGAAGCATCTCTTTCCAGATAAGATATTTACATTCTGGTCCCTTTCCTAGACTGGCTGTGCAGCAAAGTGCATTCTCTAAGAATCACCCTGTTATCGGGTGATAATCCTCCATCAAGCAGCTCCAAGTGTTTGCTACATGCCTCGAGTTCACAGCAGTTTCCCCTCCTACTGCAACAGGGAAAAAGGAGAAATAGAACAAAAGCAGGCCAAGAGCCAACCAGTAGGCAGCTGGAAACTGCCCTAAACTCTGTCCTCACTTCCACCATCTCAGAGAAACAGAACTTTGTAGACCAGATGCTCAGGATGCTGATCAGGCAAAGGGTAAGCAAGATATCTGATCTCACCCGCTGCTTTGTAACCCTCCCCTTGGCTCCCTTAGCTTCCTCTAGCACACTGATTTCCACCCAGCTCCTTCCCTTCTCACAGACAAGCACCAGTGAGCACATTTCTGTGGCAGCAGACGCAGAGGAATCTCTGATTACCCAGAGAAGTGTCTTTGGGAGTCTTTGGGAATGCTCAGCTCAGCAAGTGACCCCAAAATCTCATTGCTGGGCCAAGCAAGCCCTTTGAAAATGGTCAAAAGCATTGCCAGTGAACCCATGGTCACTGAGACAGCATCTGAAGCTTTTTTAATCCTGCCTCCATCAAGAGGATTTCTCAGCAGCCGAGCATCCCCGGGTTACATGCCAGCTCGGAGCTTTGTTTCAACCCAAATATTATTATTCCTGAAGACACCAAGCTTTGCAACAGCTCAGCACACGTATCTCCCCGCTGTGCGTCTTCATGTGGGCGCTTCAACATTTGTTTTGAGAGCTGTCCTGTTCCAACAGCAAACATAAAGATCAGTGTGACCTCTCCTTATCGCACAGCCTTTCCTGTGTGGAATTCATTGTGATCTGGACCCCAGTGGCTATTGCATCATTTCTGTTTATGTGTAACCTCTGGCACCCCGCAATCTTATCTGCCTGCAGCCGGCTGCAGCAGAAGATGCGCAGCAGCACAGCCAGCTCTGGCAACCCTCAAACACTGGAAGAGGCCAGCTAAGAGCGGAGGTCGGTGAATGATTAGCAAAGCAAATCTGCAGTCACTGACAGCTACATGGAAATCAGCTCTCCCTCTGTCTCCCCAGAGCAGGTGAGGCCTAGCTCTGCCCCAGCTGCACTCACCGATGACGATGAGGGTGTAGTTCACGTTGGTGCTGCCGAAGCCGTTGGTGGCTTTGCAGATGTAGGTCCCCGCATCTTCGCTCTCCACCTCCTTGATTTTCAGCCCTTGCTGGAGGATGCGGAACCTCGTCCAGCCGCTGTGGATGGTCCGTCCATCCTTCATCCACATGGTGAGGGGCGGGGGGTCGCCTTCCACCGGGCACAGGAGCTTGATGGTCCTGCCCAGCCTCACGGACTGGCGGTGAATCACTTTGTCGGCGATCCTCGGGGGGCCTAGGAAGGAACAGAGACAGGAACAGCTGTTACGACTTCTGCCAGTGACACAGCACTTACTCAAAGCCGAGTCATCAATCTGGCCACCACACTGAGTGCTATACAGAATAAAAGGTGCTTACCAAAAATCTCTCACAACCAAGGCTGAAAATGTAGGCAATTACAGAGGGGTACAGAGACAGAGATACTGGTTGGTGCAGGAGCTGAAGCTGTAGCCTTGCCATCAGCAGCAGCTCAAACTAACCCACCAGGGAAGCCTGGTTCTGAGGCTCCGTTGCTTTTCCAAAATTTCCAGCATTTTCCTGTCACAAGAAGGAGCCTAATACACAAATGTTCTGCTGTATTTGGTAAAGAAACTGTAGTTTTAAACTTAACACCTATCCTGAAGGCAGAATTAGTAACAGGAGTGGTACTTACAACAAAACACTGCCCCCCCTCCACCTCCAGCCCCAAATGTTTTAATCCTTTCATGTTGTATGTACAGTAATTCCCTTTAATAGTCACCAGATGGGCTTTATCTGAGACACATAAGCCTGCAGTTGTTGAACACAGAACATTCATTGGGTACTGCTTCAATGAAAGATACAGCTTAGCTTGACATGTTAACATTGCTTATAGTCCAAAAGAGGATATTTTTTATAAATTTCCTTAGCAACCCTGCTGATTTGACCCACCTGACAAATATTTGCTCTTTGTAAAAGGTGATAAATTCATACAAAACAGAGTGTCCCTGGAATTCCAGAGTGAAAACACTGTTTGCCACACGATAACAGGATGCACTTGGACAGGCCAACAATCAGAAAAAAAGAAGTGATAAAGACTCCAACAGTGGGAATGGTCCCATAGCTGAATTCCAACCAGAATTCCTTCCCAAGTCTCTGAAAAGTTGAAACAGAGAGTCTTTTTCCTGCATCTGCCTTTTCTGCCTTTTCATTAATTGCACAAGTTCTCCACACAGATTGCAATAGCAGCGCTCTTCCCAGAATAGTCTATTAATGGGTGTGATAACAAGAGCCCTGTTCTTGCACAAGGACAGAATGTTTTGCTAAGGATTGCTGATGCTGAGTTGCACCCAAAACCCACAAGATGTTTGTGGGATTTGGAACTGTTCCCTCATATTTTACTCCTGTTTCTAGTGTTTTGCAGAATTGGACCCCCAGGGGATAAACTACAGAGCTCATATTTGCACTTCCTCATGACTAATTCCTATTATTCCAAAGTCTGCCTGATTTTTCCCCAGCATGACTTAGGCAGTACAAAAAGTCCAGCTCATGAATGACTCCAGAGCTGCTGTTGCAGTTACTCATGTTGAATTGCACCCATGAATTTTGCAGCTTTGCTGGTGAACAGAAATGCTGCTCAAGCTGAGAACAGAGTGGTGAACTAGCTTGAAACTTATTAAAGAGTTTAACTAAGAGCCTGGTTAAATCAATGGGTCTTAGACACACTCAGATTCTGAGGAACTTCTGATGACCCGAAGTAAGGACCTTGAGAGCACTTATGCTGGAAAAGTCAGAGATTACAAAGAAGGCAAAGATAAAACCCATCCCTTCATATCTTCTGCAGTCACCAGTGGGACAGCATCTTAGAGGTGATGGCATCCTCCCGTATTCCAAGAGAACTGGCAAAAAACCATGAGAAATCCTGCCTGTCCAGGTGTTCCTAAAAATTCCAAACCACCCTTATGTTCTTCCCCTTGTGAGATTTCCAACCATCTCTGTGGATGGAGAGATAACCCCAAGACCTTCTGAATGCTGGTCTGACAAAAATTGCACAGCTGAGTGTTTTGAAGTGAAAATCCACCCATGAAGAGGGGCTGTGTGTGTTGGCTTTGATAAGGCAGAATTCACGAACACTGGGTGAGAATCCACCCCCAGTTCTGTTACATTTCCCTATGTGGTGCCCTCACTCAGTGCAAAGGAGCTGAAATGCCCAGACAAGTCCACAGATTTGTTCAAATTCTGGGTTGGCCCTTGGAGAGGTTCTTTCTGACCCAGAGCCCTATCAAACCAAGTCAAACTTTAAGAGTAGCTTCACTGCAACCTGCTTGTGAGCCAGGATACTACTTCATGCATATTCAAATGACAAAAACAAATCTATAATTAGTGCTGGGGAAAAAATGTTTGGTGCAGGGCAAGCAGGGACAGCGGAGAGAGAGCACCCTCCTCCCAACTTGGAAGCCTGCTGTAGGCTCCTTCAAAATCCCTTTCCTTCCGACATTCATGTTGACTCCTGATGAATTCTGAGACCTGGAGGAATCAGATAGTTTCCCAGTCACGTCATGTGCTTCTCTGGGGCAGGCTGCACAAGCGGTGCTCCTGATGGCACCAGAGTTGCCCCTGGATCTGTCACATGTTTGGGTCAGTGGTAAGCTTGGTCCCCCTAAATGCCATTTTCCTTTGACTGACCTTTCGTTCTGAGGAATTGTTGGATCAGTCCCTGTCACAGGATCTATCCACAGACCTTTATGACATTTAGAAAAGGGTGTGTTTCTTACAGCCGTTCTGCCTAAAAACATTAGTGCAGCTCTTCATTAGCTCCTCCAGCAGCTTTCTCAGGAACAGGAATAAAAGTCTCTCCTCACTCTTTTTTCCTGCTGTGAATTTTGCCAGATACAGCATGCACTTCTCAGTAGTGTACAGCCCTAGGACAAAGATGATGAGGCCTTGTTTCTGTTCATTTAGTGCTGTAAATATTCCCATTTTATTACCTATCATCCTTGCATTAATAACTTTCTGCTCAAGCAGTACTCTCTGGAATCAGTGTTCTGATGTAAGTATCAAGCACCATGATAATTACTATAATATTGTAATTTACTACTGTGTTTACAAAGAACCACAATATAATTCAGCACCTTCACATACGCCAGAGGCTTCAGACGCCCTGGCAAGCCAATGGTAGCTGAACCTCCTGAAGCTGGGCTACAGCAAGAATAAAATGTTGATATCATCACGGATGTCTATCTCTCTTTCTCATTTACAGGCATTCATTGGGTCTTATTTCACTACATATCTGTAGAGCCCTGCCTTGGGACTGCAACAGTGATGGATGAATGTTTTTCCAGTCAAGACACACTTTGGCACATCTCACTACTCTGCACTGTCAGAGGCAGCAGGGGAGGCAGAAGAGAGGGCTAAGTGCGTTTTGCAAAAAGGCCCTTCTCCAATATCCCCTGGGCAGCGGGTGCTACTGACACAGAGCTGCCTCACACACTATCCAGGCAAAAATTTCTGTCCCCTCTGAATCCAGACACTAATCTGCTCACCACCACTCAGGTTCTCCTGGAGATTAATGTCCAGGGTGTCTCTACGGCAATTCCATCTCCTGCTATGTGAACAGAGCAAAAAGATGTAGTAAAACCATGCTGAGCCCACCAATTTCCCGTGTGCAGCACTGGTACTGACAGCAGCTCCCCACCTTCCAGAACTGGTCCATAATATGCTGAGGCATGGCCAGGAGAGCAGAGTGCCCAGTGAGCCCTCCCAAGGCACTGATTTGGGAGTGTCCCTGGTGTGTGACCCCGCAGGGCTGGGGCACGTGTGTGCTCACAGCTGAGTGCGGCGGTGCGGGAGCGGAGCCCAGGACACAGGCCCTGCAGGCTGGATACATTTCTACAGCTGCTTAGTGAGGCAAAATCCCAGGAAAGCACCTGCTGCTTCACCTACAGCTGCCAGGGAGGTAAAAACAGGCTGAACCCCCTGGCTGTAGCCACTGACTTCCCATCCCTCGCTGCTGCCGGCGTCTGTCCCGTGCTCTAACGCAGCATTAAAAGCAGATGAAATTACTCCTCGAGCAGCCAGTGTCACAATCTCTGCTGCCCTGGACCCCAGCTTTGTGCTGTGTGTGAGCAGAAATGATCTAATTGAGTGCAATACCCTGTGGCTGCTCACTATAGCGCTGCTCTTGCCTTGTTAGTGGGCAGGGCAACACCCCCAAGAACTGGAGAGCAGCACCGTAAGGGATCGTTCTGAAACCTGAAAATATTTCGTTAAAGCAGACTGTTAAAATAGTGACTTCATATATTTACCAATGCAAAATTAATGCCAATGTATATCATCTCTCTGGCTAGGAGGGAATCCTGTGAACTGCCATGTGCCTGCACTCATGGGCCAAAGCTCCAGACTGGATCTTTCCAAGACGGAGTAGCAGAGAACAAGTGTCCTCTGGCCCTGAGCGTAAATCCTGGGTGAGTCCCTACACCGTGCTCCCCCCGCCTTCTTAGCCATTAGGCAGTGATTCTTGGAAACATCAGCCTTTTTCAAGTGCTAAGAATCTCCAATCTGTGACGCTCCTGGACACAGCAATTACTTTCTGCAGCATTTTTTCATGGGATATGGGAGAAGGGCATAAAAATGAGGCCCTAGGTAGATATTCCATTGAATATGCATTTTTGTAGCCAGGAAGGGGGAGGGAACTCTTGCAGTTTTCCACCAGGCAAGGACACCTCTCTATGGACACAGGACACTGCTTTTAAGCCCCACCAGGGTGAGGAGGGCACAGCTGGTTCCACAGCCTGTCTGAACAGAAGGAGCTCCCTCAGAAAGTTAAGCCCCACCTCGACACAAGCTCAGTGGGGGCAGGTTTTCTTAAGTCCCCCTTGTCCTCAACCCAATAATTTGAGAGAATCATTTCTTAATTCTCTGGTTGAGGGAGAAGGGTGGGATTTGACATCTGTGGATGTGACTCGGGAAGAAGTGATGAGAATGCAGCTGCCTCCCCCTGCGCTCTGTTGTTATTCTTTCTCCAAATACAAACTAAATATAACTTTGCCCCATAACATTCAAATCATTTTAGTTACTAGCAGGGATCATGCCTGGAGTTCCAAGGGCCAGGGTGCAATCAGGCTTAAAATATAATTTAAACAATCCAGAACCAACATTTTCCACCAAGTTATTTTCTTGCTTGTAGTTTCCCCATCTGCAAATACATATAAACACACCCAGAAAGAAACCAACAAGCCCAGCCAGATGCCAAGTTTTCTGTTCAAGATCACATAAAGCCAGTCAAACATTAACAAGGAAATGACATGATCACCTCATTTGTTTTAAATATTTCTGCTCATATACATGCAGACAAGTGTGCAGATTTATTTGCCTCATTTACGAATACAAGCAACTGGAATCTCCATTCTGTTCCATTATATAAAAGACAGACCCTACACCTGTCTTACTGAACAGCTGGTCAATTTTCAATTTATATCCACTATCCTACACCACAGAAAAGCCCCACTTGCTGCTCTGCTGCTGACACTGCTTTACCAGCATTCCTGCTCTCCTCCCCAGTGCCTTGGAAAGGGATAGTGGTTGCCATTTCTTGGCAAAAGGAGTTATGTAAAACCCAAGAAAGCCTCTTTGCTTTAGCAAATAGCTATTTCCGGGAAGCAGTAAAAACAATTTCTAGAAGTGTGTTTAAGACGTAACAGTGGAATAGCCTGGAGCTTCCTGTCCATATTTCTCACAGTCAAAAACACACACACATGTAATTATATTTTCCTGGGCTGCATTGCAAAGTTCATGCACTCGTTCAACTCATACATGTAGTAAACATGATTTACAGCTCTGTGTGAAAACCCTCTAGATATATGGTGTTTTGATAGTGACTCAAACCCAGCACTATAATTTAGTAACACCTAGCAGTGAAAGCTAAATGATTTCCCACTCCACATTCCTAACTTTCCATGAACCCCTTTTTACTGCTAACCTGGGGAGGAGATACTGCTTCTACAATTGTTTGGACTTAGCCTTGCTATTCCTTCAACTGAACTGCACACTTACATCAAGCTTCACATATGGTGAACGCACCAGCACTGACCCACGTCCTATGAGACCATTTGCCATCATGCAGTTCAAAGTGAACTTTATTAACACATTAAACATAATTACAAAGAGGAAATTCCAAGGAAGGTCAACAAGCCCGGACAGTTTCTTGGAATGGAAAGTAATTTATAATATCCACATACTGTATTGTAAAGTTTATAAAGAAGTTAAATAAGTTTTAAGAGCCCCATGGGTTATGTATATTTTATTATTTAATACCGAACACATTCACTTTCCATGTAGATAAGACTTCTTGTGAAGTGCTGTGTTAGCAAATTAGCAAAGTCATTTACGATGAAGCACCCAAACAACCCATCAACACATGGAATCAGCATGAGGGGCTGGGGTTCCACAGACAGTGCGTGTCCTACCAGGGGAACGGAGCTAAGCACAGAAATCTTTCATTACAACAGCGAGATGAAGGAATTGGACGAAGGTCACCAACCAAACTGCTGACTTGGTGTGAACACAATCTCTTACACCAAAACTTGAGGCAACATTTGGCCTCCGCCATACTCATCACTGTAAAGCCTGAGCTTCCCAAGTCTATTGCCAGGGCGGTTCACATCAAAGTGGATTTCCTTTACCTTTCTCGTGCTTCAAAGTGAACACAGGCAGCTTGAAAGGACCACCTTAAAGCCACGTTTGAAATACGCATTCAGAGTTGCCTTATTTGGGGTATCTTTGCTACAAAGCTGGACTGGACAACTCCTGCTTAGAGTAGGAGTTTAACCTTTTCTACAACAGCTTAACCCTCTCTGCAAGACCAACATGAGGATTATGCACTCACACTCTCTGCATATCATTATTACCATTATTTGTATGGGCATTCAGGCTGTAATGATGGATCAATGGACAGAGGCCTGGCTCTGCTAGGACAAACTCTACCAAGGAGCAAATCCCACAGGGAAGGCTTTACAAAGCAGTGTTGGGAACAGTTTCAATCAACATGAGTAGGTGTTCCTGAAAGAGGGGAACTTCTGGCTCTCTGCACAGTTGGAAGCCATTACATGGGGAGCAGAACTGATAAAAATGCTTTTTGAGAGAGATAAAAGGATGAATGTGTTGCCCATGCATCCTATTAACTAATGGAATAAGCAGTTCAAAAGACTGGTGAATCCAACATCTTTTCATATTTTCAAAACAAAACAGTTTGCATTTCCAAAAGGTACGTGCTAGCCAAGTAAAGTAGGGGTCAGCGTGGGGGTAGCTGGTCCAAATGCTTTGGTATGTGACATGAGGAGATCAGATTAGATGAGCTAATGGGTCCTTCTTGGCTTGAAAACATAGGCGCCCACAGACAAAAACAATGCTTATCAAAAACAATCAAAAGATTAAAGAAAAAACCAACAGCATCTCTGTAGAACAAAGACTCTGAGCGAGGAACACAAAAACACCACAAGTATTTGCTGACCAGCCCTGATGGCTGGTCAGGCTTAGATTTGGAAATCGTGGACTGTTTGCAGGAGCAAGCTCCAGGCTTGGGCTGCATGGCTCAGCCCCAACAACCTGATGGAGAAAGCAGCTTTGCAGATCCATTTTACAGCAAGTGAAGTGCCGTATTTTCTCTTTCTTCCCTACCTCTGTGGTAGGAGTTGCTTTCCTGATGAAATGGATATTTATTGATAGCACAGAAAGTACCTGCCATATTTTTACATGAGTAATAACTAGCCCCTTGGGTGGAGGCTGCCAGTAAATTTCCTACTCTAGATGTTCCAAAACTAAGAAAAATAGAATATCTGGGAACATGTTCCATTTAATTAAGTGCCCTGCATACGCATTTCACTGACATTTAATAAAATTGTTATTGTATGTTAAACAATTGGCACTTGATTATTGCTTAGATTTATTGCAGTTAAACAACAGTAGATGAGATACATATCTCTTACGTGGTTTCTAAATCCTTTGAGCATATGTTTTCAATAATCAGTTGGTATTTATTTAACATGAAATTACCATCTTATTAAATTAAATGTGCATGGGTGACATTCAGTTTCAATTGTTGCCGAACATTTTTTCAGCAGCAAAAAATAGTAACTTTATCCTTCAGGTTTTGAGGTAGCAAACGCAAAGGAGAGTTAGGATTACTTCAAATTACTTTTGAAGAAACAGACTTCATATGCTGGAAAGTTTCTAGCGTGGAAGAAAAGATATTATTTATTGTTTCTCAAGTGCTGCTAGTGGGCTTAGTGTGGGCCAAAGGAGAGGACTAATATTTCTACTCAAATTCTAAAATTATACTGATGGCACAGTTCAGGTATGCAGCTCAATGGATAACCTGAAAACTTTTTTTAGAGAAGAGATAAGTACAACAAAGGTGTGCTGGCACACACCCCCACACAATCTACCTCTTCCACTCCCATTCAAGAAGGCAAGCCCACCTGAATAATGACATTCCTAATTTGTTGAGCATTTTTTCAAAAGAAATGGCCTTAAAACATGGCTTCGAGGTTTTAAAATTAGAGAACTTTTTTTAAATTTTATTTTAGCCTCCTATTTCCAGGAAGGACAAACTGCCTAATTCAGGAAGAAAGCTAGAAATCCTCTGGCTTGAGGGAGGATTCAGAACCCAACTTAAATTCCATGGCCCCAATTTGCTCTCTCCAAACCTAACCCAAACCTCTACCATCTCCACCACAGGTCACAGAGGAACCATTCCTGCCAACACAAGGCATTTGTCTGCTTCCCATAATGTCTTGTAAACAATCCAGTCAGGCAACCCTGAATTACCTTCTGGAGTGGATCTACTCAAATTTTAACATAAATACCATTTTACTAGGCCCTTCCAACTGTTTCCCAACCATGCAAATCCTGCTTCACAAGCCCAGTGGATTTTCCAGCCAAATTGCCCACATCTCCAAGACTTTCAGCAAAACAAACCAAATGCTCTGCAAGCCTCAGCTCAATTCACTTTTTTTGTAACAAAACTCCCCTTCAAGCCACCAACAGCAACCACATTCCAAATCCCCAGGCTCCAAAGATAGGTGTTTACTTCTGAGCCAGCCTGCTCTGATTTTTGTCCCCCTCTTTGTCCCTCCTCCCTGCATGCATTATTTTGTCACCTATCCATTTTATTTGAACAGCTCCTAGAAAATGGGATGCCCAAGTTCATGTTCGGTGACACAGGTTCCCCTTGAACTTTGGTAGTCAATATTTAACCCAGTCTGAGCACTGTGCAGGGTTTAATAAGTAATTAGACGTTTCCCTTATAGACAGGCGCTTGTGTGAGCACCGTGCAAGCAGGAAATTGTAAGTGTCGTTGTTTATGTCTGCAGGAAAACAGAAACCACGACGGTTGACTCCATGCCATACACGGGAACATTGGGAACACAGACCTTTAAACAGCTGGTTTGCCTTCCTGCTAGTCCACAGCAGCAAGTTTTCAGCATAGACTGACACAGGAGCCTTTTAATTTGTATCCAAGGACTTGGTTTTCCGCAAAATATTCTTAAAAATCTTTTTTACCGGAATTCGCTCTAAGGTATAAAAATTGAGGACTTTAAACTCTTCCATCCAGTGCTGGTTCCTACTGGCCTTTCCCAATACTCAGGATGGAAAAGGTGTGATTAGTGTACTAAGGACTCAGAAGAAAACCATCTTGAACACTCACTCTTGATCATGAGACACTGCCAAAATATCCCTCAGCCTTCTGCTGTTGGGAAATCAGTGGCAGTGCCCTGCATGGCGAGGCTGCTCTCAGCCCTCCCTTTCCTCTGCCCTCGTCTCTGGGGGCTTCTATGTTTGGTCACCACAAAAGCGTGGTAACAACTGTTTGATGGTGACCACAAAGAGATAAACATTGTGGTATTTAAGAACTGGAGATATTTTCAGAGGCTTCTCTACAACAGAAAGCATTTCCAGCTGAATGGCTGCATAGCAGGCTTGGTATGGAGCCTTTGGCAGAAATGTTTTTCTATGAGAAAATTAAATTTTTGTCAAGAACTAAGACTTTACCTCATTTTCTCCTTCAATATTCAACTTTTCAGCTTGAGAAATATTTTGTGTAACAATTTTGGCCAATCAAATTAAAACACATGCAAACAAATAAGTTGTGATTTTAAAAGTATATTAAGCAATGGTAATATTTTTTTAATTGGTTGCTGTGTTCCTAAAATATGAAAACAGTTTTGATTTTGGACAGGAATAAATAAATATATATATATATATATATACATACATGTCTCTGTGTGTATATTTATATATATAAATTGTCTTGCTCTGGAAGAAAAATTAAAAGAAAAAAAAAATCTTGCTCCAAAAGAAAAATGCAACACACGTTTAAGACAAAAGCATTTTAAAATCCTGCTTGAAACCATTCACTGTTACCCTACCAAAACCTCCAGTTCACGGTAGGTGTGATAGGAGCTGACTTTTTCTCTCTGAATTAAATTCTCATCATAAAGGTCTACCTTACATATGCCTACATCAGTGTCTTAACCTGGACCAGAGACATGCTTCAAAATGAATTTTTTGATCTTCACCACCAATTATACTTTGCTTTGCATCATGAAGCTGTTTTGGTGCACATGGACTGAGTTGCTTTTGGGTGAAATTGAGCTGCAAGGGGCATTTAGTTCTCAGGATGAGACTAAAGCTCTTCTGAAGTGAAACACTCCCCTGAAATGGGGGTGTCAGTTCCTCAACACCAAATGTTTTGCTTTACAGATCCAATCTTCCCAAACCCCACCGGCTGCCAATGCAGACAGTCAGCAATTGCTACCTGGGTGCCTGGCAAAACAAAAGCAGAAGCTGTGCTCTGGCATTTCCATTAACGAGCACTCAATCTACATGACCAGATTGGAGCTGATCCAGAATAAACTCCCAAAATGCCTTTAGTGTGAACACCACCTCCTCAGCACCAAATATTTCACTTTAAAGATTTGTTCCCGTTGTGCTATTCTACAATCTAGCTTATACACACCTTCCGGGGGGGGAAAATACTTGAATGCACTTTAAAATAAAGTTTTCACAAGGTTGATTCACTGAAAACTTACATTCAAACTCAAGAGACACCAAGCCTCCTGCATAGGGAAACTATCACTGAATTCTTATAGCACTCCCATCTGGTTCCTGCTCTTCAGACACTGAAACACACACTACCTGATGTAAAAACACGATACACTCGCCGGGAGAGAGGCAAGTGCAGCTTTCTGCAGCCTGCCTGCACCTGGGAGAGCTTCAAACAGACCCACTTCCTCTGCTCCTCCTCTGCTTTGCTCACAGCAGGGTTAGTGCACTCTTACCTGGCTTTATTAGTTTTTCTATCAGGAGAGAGTGAAGACTTGTTGTTCTGTCAGACTTACTATGAACAACTGCACCACCTAGGATTGCCAGAGGCTGTGCTGTAAAGTCCTGGGACTGCTGAGCTTCTAAAATCAGATAAAATCAGATTTGCGTTTAATCTGGTATGTCCAAAGGTTTGCTGCACGCCTTGCTGCTCAAAAGCTGCTTCACATCACCTGGAGGAAGGTATTCCTCCTATACCTCTATTGCACACCAATCTGGTGTGTGTCAGGATGAATGGTATTAGCAAACTAGCACCTAGCAGTGGTATTCTGCCAAAATTGAACCATTGAAAACAAATATTTAAAATAGAAATCCATTTAGACTCCCCAGACAATCCAAAGGATCTGGAAATACCTCTCCTTTGCTGAAGATCCCACACTTGCCTGCCTTTTATCCCTGTACATCTGCGTCAGTAGCAAGATGGTGCTAATTATTGTTTGATACACAAGCAAACTACCAACCCCTTGCTCTTAGCACAGCCTGTTGCTTTATCTGAGCTGCCCAAACTTCAGCAGCGACAGAGACACACAGGAGTTTCGCTGACATCAATTGCTCAGTGATTTCAAGTGATGCCATTCCGCTGGCGGGCTGCACACTGGAACGTAACATCATATCCAGCAGGTAGATAGAGCCGCTGGAATATCAATTAATGTGCAATCCTATTACCTCAGTGTCTGGTAATGTGCAGCCCCAGCTACCCTCCTGCAAGCGGAGGGGGGAGAAACCTTGAGAGCACAGCCGCTATCTAGGAAAAGCTGTGCACGGAGGAATACCGTCTCACCGTGTGACTGCGGAGCTGCCCCGCGTCCCGTCGCGCACGTGCGGGCACCGGCACACGCACGGCGCGCCAGCTGTCAGCAGGAATTCCTGGCTGCACGCTGAAGCACTGCCACGGCCTGTCTGCCCAGCCTGCCCCGGTCGATGCACATTGGAGCAGCTCGTCCGCTCGCATAAACGTTTCTGGGCTTCCCCGTCCACAGAAATAGGTTTTACTGTTGAAGCGACTCGAACTTGTTCTTGAGGCAAGCCATGTTAGGAATCACTCAGTGCTGCTCGCAGGCATTTCTGAGCAAGGAGTCAAGAGGTCAAAACCCAAGGTCAGAGAACAGCAGACACGCAAGACCCCTTACTGTACCTGAGGCTGGAGAAATCAGCACACTCTTAATCAGCAACTAATCCCCTAATCTTTATTGCATGTAAATTCCGACCCCTTCCCAATGTCTGTGCCACGGTATTCTCCAATCTGATTACGGTGAAACCCCATTGGAAAACTCATCAATAGAAGATGGAAACGTGTAAAATCGATTTGCTGTATATCACAAACAGCGCCGCAAACCCCTCTAGGGATCAAAGAACCGCCATCAAATAGCAAAAATAGAGGGCTGTTAGAAACACTTCTTATCTAATAGTGGATGCGACTATTCAACAAAAGACAAAATTCACTTCCGAAGGGAGAACAGTGCTGCATTGTTTTACAGACAGTAAAGGATCCGTTTGTGACTAAGGCAGAACAGGCAACGTACGGAAGGCGGTCATTTAAGGCCAAGCTGTAAAAGTGTGAGGGCAGAAGACAAGAGGGACTAGATGCACTCTGACTCACAATTTACTCCACCAACAACCTCAACTTTACTTCCAGAAGGTACAGCAGGAGCACTACTGGCATGGAACAGCTGTCATTTAGCATTTATCTTGATATAAAGCAATAATCATTGGCAGGGTTGAGCAAAACACTTCAACTTTTGGTCCTGAGCTCAGTCAAGCTTTGCCTGAAATTGCTCCACCAAGAGGATCCAGAGCTTTGGCCCACTGGGAACAGCCTGGACTCCATTATTGCAAATACAGTGGTTTTTAGTGTTGAAAACAATGAAAATTTGATAATGCTTCTAAAAAATAAAATAACTTTGTCAGGATCTCACTCTCCTATGTCACGTTCCTAAGGTGAGTATAAGGGAAACAAAGCCTCCTTCATGTAATTCACCAGAAGACAGAGAAAAATACTAAATTAGAAGAAGCAGAGGCCAATCCAACTCTTGTGTTTCATCCATTGAGGGGAGTTTGCCAGAATTTTAATTTTTAAATCTTGTGATATTAGGTGCTTGTTTCTTACTGTCTCTTTTCAGAGGGCATAATCCTGAAGGAGAATCTCTTGTTTATTTAAACATGAAAGGAAACTTGTGACCTTTGTGATCGTGGGGAATCACTAAATGCTCTGAAAACAGGAAGCAAATAAATACAATCCAATTCGTTGTAACATCCACGCTATTTCAGCCAGAGTACTGGTTTTTGTGGGATTTGACCCAGAAGTATTGAACACGCAGGATTAGTAACATGAGTGTTTCCCATGGATGCATCCCATGTGATTTATTTTAGCATCTTTATGACATGCATTAACAAAAGGCTGCACTGGCTGTGGGATCTAATAGCTGTAGGATCTGAAATAGCTTATGCTCCATTCACCATACAGGAGATTATAAGCAGGTGTCTCTCCTGGAGAAACTGGCACATTACAATCAACAGGAAGCTGGCTCATATCCCCAGATGTTTGTCATTATGGGAAGCAGGGAGATGTTAGGGTCAATAAAACCACACTGCTACTCTTACAGCACCTACAGTCCAAGAGGGACTTCAGTAGCTCAGCTCTGCCATTGATAAAAGTTTTACAAGACCTCTGCTCCAAACAGCCCTGAAATCAAAGGTCTGTTTACTTAGCCTTTGCTTGCTGGGCTTCAGGATAGTGCAAGGAAGATCAAAGCAGGGACCTCGTTTAACATGTCCAAGTACACAACCAGCAAGTCTGTTTATGTTGGATTCCTACACACTGAGAGTGCTGCAGTCTGTCAACACTTCAGGCTCATTTTCAGCAATATTGGGTGAGGAGGGAAATATTCAGAAAGACCCCACAGATTTTGGTCCTGCTGAAACAGAAGTGAAAGTCAGAGTGGTGAGCTCTGCTTGTAACTGTGACTGCCAAGGTCAAACAAGAACTCCTTGCAGGGAAAAGGAAACCTTCACAGGTCAGAGACCTCTGGTCTCTACTGAAGGGCTCCACCATTTAAATGCAGCTAAAGTCTGCATGAAGAGCTAGAAAAGAATTTTGGTTCGGTATATTTTGATTCTGTACTATTTGGTTCTGTATTATTTTTTATTGCCAGTGCACAACAAGGCTTGGTTTGGCACTCGTAAGGGATGACACCCTGGGTACCTCATGCACAGAAAGACGTGCAAGAGCCACCAGCAATTCACATCTCCCACTGACACCTGGACAACCCCACACTGGGGATGGCGCAGTTTGCAACGACAGGCAATTTATTAGCAAAGCTTAGTTTCCAATGGCCCTACATTCTGTGGAGCTATTTCCCAGGGTCTATTAGGGGGCAAGAATCTGATGACATCTTCATTTATTTATTTTCTTGTTTGTCGCTGCTGCATTAATGTCTTTCTATCTAGAAAATTCACCCATGTATTTAGAAAAGGCTGAAGACTTGCAATGGCCTTTGCCCCAAGCGTGGTGGCAGTGGGATGCAGCACCATTACAATCCCTTCTACATGACTTCCCATTTTCACAAAGTTTGAACTTAGTATCTCTCACATCACTCCTTCTCAAAAAATGTGTGTGAAATTGGCATATAGGCTTAAAAGCTACTGGAAGAGATGGAGATGGACTGACCCTCGAAAAATGTCACCACATGGATTTCATCTCTTTAGGACACCAATGTAAAGACCAGCCAGACATGGATAGGTATGGAAAGGGTGCTCAGACAGAAGGAGACAGCTGGTATTTAACTTTGGAAGTAGGGCTCTTTCTTTGAAAGATTTATCTGATGTTATAAGCCCCATTTGGTGTCACAGCAGAACCTCCACGAGAAAATCAAATCACAAATGTTGGGATGGATCCACTTTATGCTCGTTCCTTTTACTTTTCTCAGTGTTCCGTTAAAGTTTCCTAGGAAAACCCTTTCATGTTCTGAGCAACGTTGCTCAAAATAAATAGAAGCTTGGGACCTGCAAAAGGCTGTAACCAGTGTTAGGAAACCAAGTCTCCCAAGAGACAGCTCACTCTGGAGCTGCCTCCTGCAGATGCCCTGCATCTCCTCTGAAACACCCAAAAAGACAGAGACAAGGTACTGGACTGCACAGCCCATAGATGAGCCCAGCAGAAACAAATTAATACCTGCTGCTTCTTCCCTTGGCTTCGCAGAGGAGTAAAACTTTCTAAGTTAAAAAGTTGTAAGGAACATGTGGAGAAAACCTCACAAACTGTGGGCTGGAGCCACGGTTCCCATCCATCTCTCTGTACTAACTGCAGAAACGGCCCTTTTAAACAGAGACAAATAAAAGGAAAGAGAGCCTAATGGATAAGGTACTTGCTTAAGTCCTTGATAGTGAGAGAGCAAGGGTCACACAAGGTGCCAACGTGCCACAAATTGCACAACTGCACAAAGCTCTCTCCTCTCCTGAGGTGCTGTGAGGACACATCAGATTGCCAGGCACCCTGTGATCACAGGGGGCAGATGGGAACCTAGATGGATACGCAGGTCTTAAGACTCACCAAAGAATCTTCGCAGTTTTCCAGGGGAGATATTTTCCCTAACAAGGCAATACAGCCAGCTTTGCTCCACCTTATTCCACCGCCTCCAGTCAAAATCCTCATCTACACTCCTAAACTGCTCCCTCCCCCTCCTCCTGGCTCCAGTATCCAATCCCTTCATACACTTGCAGACAGTTATTGTCCCCTCAGGTGTCACTTAGCCAAGCTATACATATATTTACAAGCAGCTCTTTTAATCTTCTCACATAAATCAGTCCCCCCAGTTGTCTGATCCGATCATCTGGGCCTGTCTCTCTCTGTCCGGACGAAAACCTTGCCTGTCTCCCTGACATCTCCTGGATGTCGAGCTGTCAGCTCAAGCTCAGAGCTCTTAATCTTCCTCCCCCTCCCCACCTCCTTCCTTAATTGCTGTGGACACTGCTACTGTCCTGCCTGTCGCTCAGGCCCACAGCCCTGGTGTTATTTTTTACTTTGCTCTCCCTCTAGCTCTCCCCATCCTGGCTCAGACCCTGAGCTGAAGTCTTTCTGCAGCTCTTTGATAAGCCCAGCCCTGGCTGCCCGTCCACTCACTTGCAGTTTGCATCCAGACTCCCATCATATTTCATCAAGACTCCTGTGCTCCAACCTTGGCAAAGCACACTCTTGCCTCATCCATATTAATTTTTTTCTAGGCACTGCTCTGGCCACTTCTACTTCTCCTCACATCTACCTTTCCCTTTCCCTGCTACATCAAACAGCTGCTACTCTCTTTCATTTGTCAAGGCTCCTCCTGGCCTCTTCCCAATCACTGTTCTATCACCTCTCCCTTACCAGAGGTCCACCCTCCTCTAGCTGTGCCAGAAGTCCAGACCCTCTCCTGCCTTTTTACATTTTTCAAAGAAAATCGTAGGTGTTTCCTGCCTCGTGTGGGGGCAGCTCCCCAGTGGCATTGGCTCTCTCCCTGCACATGCCCCCTAAAGCTTTCCTGCCCCAGGAACCCACCACCACTGGTCAGCAGCCAAGCCTGGCATCCTGCTGGTCCTCATGGCCAGCACCATCGAACAGTTTAAAACTAAAAGGAGAGATTTAGATCAGATGAGAGGAAGAATATTTTTACTCAGTATACACTGGAACAGACTGCCCAGTCAAGCTGTGGCTTTTGCATCCCTGGAAGTGTTCAAGGCCAGGCTGGATGGGGCTTGGAGCAACCTGGTCTAGTGGAAGGTGTCCCTGCCCAAGGCAAGGAGATTGGAACTAAATGATCTTTGAGGTTCCTTCTAACCCAAACCATTCTGTGGTTATAAGATTTTACGGTCTCACTGCTGCTTTGCTCCACTCATCTTGCTGCCATCATCCTTCATCTCCTATCCCCAGGTAGCTCTTCAGGCACAGCCTTCTTGTGTTCACACAACACCTTGCACAGTGGGGTGAAGGCCCTGAGCACAGCAGCAACACACACAAATCACGCTGATCACAACAGCTTCACTAGCACCTCTCTGCTGATTATCCTCATTTCTGCATCCTCAGTATTAACGTATAATTGCATTTTAACAAGCTTCATTAGCACATTGCCTTAGTAAAGCTTAACACAGCCCAAGCACTCGAAGAAAACCTCATGGTGCTTTTCTGCTCAATATAATTTTCAAGGCTTCTGTAACCTGATTTGTTAGGAATAACCTCAGGGCTGTAAAGCTTTTCTTCTGCCATCCAGCAATTAAGGAATAATTTGTCACGGAGCAAGTCAAGCTGCAGGGCAGGAAGGCCCTGTGCAATACAATGAAGCTGTGTAAACCAAAGCCCTGGGTGCAGGAACAAAGCGAGCATCCCTCCCCTCCTTCTTCGTCAGCCAGGAGCTGGTGCTCAGCTCCTGTAAATGCTGCACAGTCCCCTCAGTAATGTAGCTCTTGCTGCAGGCAGAGAAATGCCTGTGTGCACCCTGCCAGCACACACTGGCTGTGGCTCTGCCCATCTTGTACTTTTTTTGGACATGGTGCAGAAAGGTAAACAGCCCCTTGCCAAACCGTACTGTTGGCATGAGCTGCATGATGGAACAGGATTAAGAAATGGGCTGCAAAGCTTTTTTAAGAAAGTTTTATGAAGCTCCAAAGGATAACTGAAACTCCATATTTTTTTAAAAAATAACCAGCCTGGGAAGAAAAATGTGAGTAACTTAGGAATACAACAGATTGAGCACAGGTAATACATCTATCGAGTATGATGAGTATTTCTGTCTGGCTAAACTTTTTCCAGCTTTAATACTTTTTCCAGTTATCTCAGTCACATAAAAGTCAAACACTTTCCCAAGCATTCCTGGAAAGATGCTTCCTGTTTTGGTGAGGGACAGATGGTATTTTTAAGTAAAAAATGATCTGACTATGCTGACTGTGTGTGAATCCCAGTCACAAAACCAGAAGTGGTTTTGCAGATGGAGGTTGTTACCTGATTTTTTTCCCTTAACTTCCATAGTAACCAGATTAAGGAACTGCTGGCAAACCTCAGTCACATTTCCAAAACCATAAGTAGGAGCAGTGTGGCAGGAATAGAAAGCTATAGAATATCAACTGCTACATGGCCCCAGACAGCTGTCTGTGAAAGCAGAAAACATGGGGTTAATGGTTCTTTTATACTTTTCTTTTAGTACTTGCAGACAACTGACGACTGGTATGGAGATCATTGATCATTGCTGGAAATTCTCCATGCTGGAAATTCTCCATGCAAAGAGACACTCTGATCTTGTGAAGTGTGAGCAACACTCAATTCCCATTAATTTTAAGGGAGATCAAAGTTGTCCAGCATTTTGTAGGTTATTCTAAATCTGTGGACAGATAGGTTCCCATCTCACTATAAAATAGCTTCTCCTCCAGCAAACCCCTCTCTTACACCTCTATTTATCCATGCTTTGCAATTTTCCAGCTTAAGCACATAAAGAAGAAAAAAAACCAGTTGTCAATTATCTGATATTACAACAGTTGATTCTTAAGGAATATATACTTCTCACATCCTACTACCATTATTTTAACGTCCAGAGGTAAAGGAAAAACTTCACCCATCCCCACCTTCTTACCCCTTAACCAGACAAATAAGGCATTCAGCTTGTCTGAATTTAAATTTTTATTGGAGTTGATCCAGCAACCAGAGCACACTGCTAGAAGCCAAGGTCCCGCTTCCTTCAATACACCTCCTTCATTCTGACTCCCTGCTTTTGTACAGCTTTGGTAATCTCAATCTGTGGTCAGGGATAGGATAAAATTTCAGCTATTTCCCCCCTCAACTGCACGGAACAGGGCTTGCTCTTAAATCAAAAGCCCTGCACCTTAAACCTCTGGTTAAGTACTTAACTATAGGCAAGTCTTTGAAATCATCACAGGCTTCTTTTTTTATTTTTCTTAGATATAGTGCTGAAAACCACAGAAGTGAACCAAGATGTCAGGAATGTCAAAGGTATTCAGAGAAAACTGGGGGAAGGGGGCTCATAGGGTGGCTTCCCAGGGCTGCCTTGGCCTGATCTTCTGAAATAGATGGCATTACCAGCCCTCATCAAAAATGTAAAATTTCCTCTCTTATTCTCTAGGGCATGAGAAAATATGGTTAACTTTTCTGGAAGCATTAAGAGGAGATAGGAACTGCAATCCAAGCAGAAGTCACATTTCTGTCATTGCCTTGGTAAATGACCTCCACCTTCCTGCACAGGATGCTGTGGGCTCCCACATACCTTCTACTGATGTTTAGATTTTCCTCTCTCTGTGCTTCTCCTTTTCTCCTCTCATTCCCTCTTTTCTCTGCAAATAGTAATTCAAGAACTACGATCACCCCTTCGCTTGGCTTCAGGTCTCTTGCATGGGCTAAAGTTACCTCCAATTCTCCAGCATGGTTTGAGGAATTTATTTATATTCCGTGTACTGGAGATAGACCCCATGTCTTGCCAAGGGCTCTCATGAGTATTACAAAAGGAACACTGACAAATATTTATGGAACCTAAAGTGAAATTCAAGACACTGTTAAAATAAAGTTTGCTTTAGTTTTTTGGTTTTTTTTTTTTAATTCTCCTGAAGAATTGACCTGGCTTTCTTGGCAAAAAGATTAATCCAAATGCTATTGGTATCTTAACAGCTCATAAGAACCACATGCTTCAAATAAAGCCATTACTATCAGACATGCTGAGTGGTTCAATTAAACAAATATGAAAATAGACACTTCATCCTGCTTTAACTAAGTGGGATCATTTCACTCCTGAATCCAGACTGACAATGAAAATCATACAGTATTTATAGAGCAGCTTTTTATCCTGAAAGATCCCGAAGGATTACGCAGACCCTGCTCCACACGCTACCGAGATGCTGCCACTTCCAGGGAGGAACACACGAGCTGTCCCACAGCCCTGAGGAATGGCACACGGCAATTTAGACAGAGGAGCAGAAAAGAATTCCACATTCAGCTGAAACTATAGAAAGGAATTTAAGCAAGCAGAATGGGGATTGTTTAGGCTGGAGCACATCCAGCACAGAGGAGGTATAGTGATCTGGTGTTTCAAATACAGAAGTTAAGGCAAAACAATAAAAAAGTGCTGGTTCAAACTATCCAAAAACCAAAATTTAGGGAAGAAGGGGAAACACCATCTTGAAGGTGAACAATTTCATTCCTTCCACTTCAGTTGTGCATAGGAAATTCTCTAGAAGATGCTCTTCCTCACTATTCCCCTCAGGAATACAAGAACCAGGACTAAGAATACTTTGCATAGCTGCCTGTCCACATAAGGATGACACAGGGTACATTATGAATTAAAGGCTTCAAAAAGCTTTGTCTGGTGGTCTCACACACGTCAGAGACAGGAAAATACTGGGTCCATCTACATCACATATCAACTGCTGCCAGGATCCCTGCTGGCATCTCTGCCCCGTTTCACATTAGCGGCACTGCAAATACAATGCAGCCCATGCAGAGAGATAAAGAGACTTGCCCAAGGCTGTCCTGTGAGTCTGTGGCAGCAGCATCAGGAACCCAGTTTTGACTCCCAGTGCTCTACTGTGACAACCAGGTGATGCCTCCCCACTCCAGGACAAGTTCCCTGCTGTGAAACCACGGCCTTGCACGAGGAGCTCAGCAGGCCTCGGTGCACTATGTCCGTAGGTGGCCAAAAATTTTCCAGTAAAATTTCCTTTTGTGAAAGACGGAAAAGGAAACCACTGATTTATGGAACAGCAGCATGGCAGGTCATGGTAAAACAGGGAAAATCCATCACTTTAAGAAGTTAGGGACACGGTGACATGACACGAAGTCACGTGGGCACACAGCAAATGTCAGCTGCAACTCTAAGGGTTACAGCAAGGACTGGAACCAGCTCAGCGTGACAAGTTCAGCCTGTGGATGTGCTCAAAATGAAACATCTGCAAAGAATCACAGAGTCACAGAACCATTTGGGCTGGAAAAGACCTTTAAGATCAAGTTCAACCATTAAACCACCACTGTCAAGTCCACCACTAAACCAGGTCCCTACATGCCACATCTGCACATCCTTTAAATCCACTCAGGTATGGTAAAGAGAAGCAGCCCTGATAATATTACTGCAAACATCCCCCCAGTACAGAAATGTGAAAGAAATACAACTGTGCCATGAGAGTTTTTTACCTGGCACACAGACTAGCACTAGCATGAGCCTCTCAGCAGAACAATTAGCAGAAAGCACCAATCTTATAAAGCTTCTTTCTTTTTTCCAATTCACTTAGCCTGAAGTAGAGCAACCAAGACTCTTCTGGCAGGGTATCACATTCTCAATATGTAATCACTTAAAGGAAGAGGACAACTATTGCAGAGAGATGTCCCAGGAGAAGAAATCATTGTACAAGTGAAAGGGATTTCTTTGGAGTGACTTTCAAAATAATGTGAAGCTGCTCTTTCTTTTCTTTTCTTTTCTTTTTTCTTTTCTCTTTTCTTTTCTTTTTTCTTTTCTTTTATTTTCTTTTTTCTTTTCTTTTCTTCTTTCTTTTCTTTTCTTTTCTTCTCTTTTCTTTTCTTTTTTCTTTCCCTTTCCTTTCCTTTCCTTTCCTTTCCTTTCCTTTCCTTTCCTTTCCTTTCCTTTCCTTTCCCTCTCCTTTTTTTCTTCTTCTCTTGTCTTTTCATCTCTTTTTTTCCCCCAAGACTGAACCACAAACCTTTCTTTTTCTCATCAGCAGTTGTTCACAAACCTAATCTTCTGTGGTTTCAATGAAATAAGTAAGGCAGATAATCACATACTGTGAGGAGGAAGGGGGTGACTCCACGGCCGTACAACCTCCAGGCACTACTTTTTCCTGGAGGGAAGTGGAAACAGCAAAATGAAAATACTCAGACTTAAGAGATGAGCAAAGAAGGAAGACGTGGCATGCTGTGTAAAGGAGAAGACTTCCAGTGGCTCTAAGAACTGCCAAGAGCTAAGTCTATTCTCCTACTTACATGCATTTTAGGGTGCTTTCAGTACTCGCAGAACTCCCATCACTGACAGCAGAGGGAAAAGTTCATCTATACAGAGATTGTGCATTTCCCTGCCACGACAGGGAGCCTGTCCTCAGGTATGCCAGAGGAGGAGGATACAGAGCTCAGCCCTTTCTGACTCGAGGTCCCACAACACACAGGACAGCAGAACTTCAGACCCTCGTGGCATTGCAGAAAAAGGCTGTGGGATAAATCATGGCCAAACAGGTAAGGAAAATAGGTGCCAGCTCTGGTTTGGGAGGTGCTTTGGACTGAGGCCACCAGCTCTGCTGCTGTTTTGGAACAAGAAACCCTCTATTTTCACCCTTGAGCAAGAGCCAGCTTGGACTAAGGGCAGCAGTCTGACCTGGAAGAAACTCTGTGCAGCAGCCTTAAGGCAAAGCAGCCCACACAACCCACGGGACCTAGGATTTCATACAGAAGTGACTCCGTCCCTCTGTTCCTGTGTGAACACGCCGCTCGTGGTGAGTAAGCCTGTGTCATCCTGCAAGCCTGGGATGTTAGGGACACACCCAGCTCCAAAACCTGGTGGATGGTGAACATTTGCAACGCCACTCTTTGAACTGCAGCGCAGGGCTGTGCACAAAACCAGCGCCTGCAGGACACGGCGCCCGCCAAGGTGTGGTGGTAAGGGCTTCTGCCCAGATTAGCAGCCAAAATGTGTGCCTTGGAGAACCTCTGGCTGGTGTTCAAGGAAAGAAACCAAGCCTGGCAGAGAGTGTACCTTCTCTCTCCCACCCTCCTGGTGCCTTTAGGAAGGTACACTGTGCTCTGGCTGGTGCTGATGCACCTCTGCTGATACACCCACGCAGCAACAGCACTGCTGCTGCCTGCTCAGCCTGAGTGCCTGTGATAATCTTCCCACTAAACTCTTCTGACCCTGGAAATGCCCAACAAGCCATCCAAGCTGTGCTAAAATACGGTGACTGTTGCTGGAAATGAAGGCAAAGCGGAAAGCGCAGAGGCAAAAGTGGATGTTTAAGCAATGCAACAAATGACTGAAGACACTAAAAATTATTTAAAATCCGTATTTATAAATAAAAAAAGATGATCGCAAAGCTTAGCATCTTACAGTTGGTTCATCTGCACATGTATATGCACATACACATGAACAGCATGTAAAATGCTGCATTTTATCACACCTCTTTGCAGATCAGGACATGAAATCACTCTACATACAAAAAATCCATGTGTGTGTATTGCCACGTATTTCATGAAAGCAGAACTGAGACAGCACTGTATCAATGAAATGTGTGATGTTACTCTACAGCCACGAGGGCTCTCCCTCTATATCCTACATGGCTATTTTGGCATATGCAGAGCCTACTTTCTGCAACAGCATGACATCACCAACCCCACATTCAGAGAATCATCATGGCCTTGTCTGCACTGCAAAAACTGGCCCCATAATTTAAAAAAAAAGCGCCGTTCAGCCAGTAGGAGCAAGAGCAGTGCTCTAGTGCAATACTGGACTCAGCTGGTTTTAGTGTTGGATCATCTAATTCTGCTCAGAGTGCGGTAACAAAAACCATGGGGAGAAACTCCCACACCCCAAAACCCCCTTGCCACAGTCTAATTGCAGCAGCTGTGAAGAAAGTGAGGGGAAAATGGTTTTACAGTGCCCAGATATTTTTCTGAAATGTCAAAAGAAAAATTCTATTCCAAAGAGGGGTAACAAAAAATAATGAAAAGTAAGAATCTCAGCATTTTCTGAAAACTTTAATCTGTGAACATTTTTCTATCTGGTCAGATGTTCTATCAGCAGTTTGGGAGTGTTTCGTTTCAATCCTGGCAGCTGCTATTAATTTTAATCTTTTCAAGCTTTTTGGTAAAAAAAGTAACCTAGATTGTAGATCAAACCCAAACTATGCCAAAACAGACAATCTTGCCTTTCATTTGAAGAAAGTAAATGGCAATCACAACCTCCCTGGGAGACAATTTTATTCCTACCATTCTTTATTTGTACAACAATTAGCCTTTTTCTGATCCAAGATAAAGTCCCCCAGGCACAGTTGTGAAACATGATAATAGCAGAGTGCTGGGTTTTTTTAAATGAACCTGATGAATGACCAAAATCAATCATTCCCTCAAAATTTTAGCTATGATGAGCTGGCATCTTGCACCCTGGAAGTGTTACCTCCAGAAATTCCCAGCTAGACCCAAGGGTGATATAGGAGCATCCAGAACTTCCATGTCTCGCAGCAGTTCATGGGTGTTATGTCATTCCATGGTGCTTCTGCAGCTGTGCGCTGGAACAGCCACTAGCTGCTCTTCTTAAACACAGAATATGTAAGATTTCATGCACATCGGACTTTAAAAAGCAAAAGTAACCCCTTCTCCTACGTGGCAATGTCAATGAGAAATGAAATTAATTGAATTCTTTCACGCCCGGAGCCAATGAGCTGTAACACAGGGCAGCACACCAGCTCCCCACGTCAGCCAGAGAGGAAGAAACACACTGAGACCTCGTGCCAGATGCACCTTATCATTCCACTGGCATGCAGTGATGGATGAACACATCAGCAATGCACCCCTTCCCTCTGGTAAGTCCTATCCCTCAATTCCCTTCCCGGGAAAGGGAAACCACGGCGAAGTGACCTCCCTTCTGCAGGCACCTGGGAGGCCGCCCCGCACAGAGTTATCTGTGTGACCTCCAAGATCCTCCATTCCTCTGCACAGATTGCTTCCGTCATCCAGATAAAAGCAGAGGGAGTTGAAGAAGCACTTGTGCCTGGAATTCCCTGAATTTCATCACCAACCACCAAGGGCTTAGCCAGGGTCAAACTCTGTGGTTACTGCACAGCCACGCTTTGGTTTCAGGGTGATAAAGGTCCATTTACTACCACGGGGGAGCTTTGAGGGGTGTGGTGTGAGCTCCTCCACGGTGACACTGGACTGGACTCGTGCAAACAGCTGAGACACGCAGTGCCACAGCACTTGTCCTGCTCTTGCAGTGCTTAACCTATGTCAACTGCTGCCTGAGCCATCTCCTTCGAGAGCTGGCAGTGACAGACGCGTAATTCGGTTTGGGGAGGCACGGGCCCCGATGCCTGCTCTCCCTTCCCACCTCCCTCCCACGCCTACCCACCTTCCCTGCTGCTGGGCTATGTCAGCCCAAAACCTTCTCTGGGGAGGAAGAACGACAGCCGGTTCTCTCCAAACCATCTCACCCAATTAAAGAAAAATCTGCAGCTGATGCTTACATGCCTTTTTTGTTGATGGGGGCACAAGGCAGAGGAGGAGCGACCTCACCCTCCCTTGGCTGTGCTGACTTCAAAAAATTCCTGAAAGAAGGCAACTGAACAAGAAGGTGCCACTTGTAGCCCTTAGTTTACAAGAGCAGAGCCAGGCTTGTAACGTTAGGACTTACGTAAAACTATCCAAGATGCCAACTATGCTCTTTTCACCCTGAGTTAATGATATTTAGTATGTTTTCATGTAGCTTCTGGAGTCACGGGATAGCACAAAAGGATGAACCTTAAGGAATTTTTTAGCTGTTGTGGTGACAAGCTTGTGGAAAGCTTGAGAATTTGAACACTTAGCCAGAAAACAAGTAACCAGTGCCTAAATGCGAATTTTTAAATACCTTAATATCCTCTTGAGTATTGGAGACTGAGTCATGGTTCTGGGAAGGGTAATATTACAGCTTTATGGTCTGCTGCAAGACTTGGCTAGGATGAAATCAGAGGTTTTCTGTAATAATTTGGAGCCTCTGTTCTCTCTGTGGAGGGGACAGTCCTCGGCAAGTAGCAGAGGATGCCTGCCTATTAAATTCATGTTAATTGAATGGAATTGACTGCTTAACAGTTTTCACGGATCAGGACAAGGCAATACATTTAAATGCCTGTGCAGATGTAGGCATCTATTATTAAACATTTGAGTTTGAAAGCTTGGACCCCAACTTCTTAGTGTTATTTCTTCCATATCAGTTAGGTCTAAATCTAAATCTCTGTCTTAACCACAGCATCATAGTGCCTGTAAAGACTGAATGAGATGATGTACCAGGGACACAATAAGGTAATATCAGAAGAGCAATTCTGAGCAATTCTTAGGCAATCCCAAGTAGAGCCCCTCCAGCAAGAGTCCAACTATACAGACACAGCCACTGCAGTATGAATCTGAGATCAACAAATCAGCACTTGGGCTTTAGTGGCTAAAGCTGTCACAGATCACTTGAAGACAGCATGTCAACTGTACTTTTTACTGTCCCCTGACCCTCCAACCTCTCCTCTCCTCCCAAAACATAAGCAAGCAGCACTTCTGGAGGAACTGACAAAATAATTTTCTGATGTTCACACAGCAGAGTATGACATGCTGAGGGGTTTGGCAGGGATTCCCCTTCCTCCCTGAGCCCTTTCACCCACGGATCTGCAGAGCCCAGGCTCCTGTGGCTCCAAGTGATGTGTTCTCTGTAAGAGTCAGCTCAGCAACCCTCATGCCCATCAGCTTTTAACCAGGACCTTACATGTTTGGATACACCCCGTATCACCATCCCAAACAAAAGCCCCCCTACTCTTGGAACAGAACCCTCAATTCCGCATCCCCACAGCCTAGTCCTGCTGCAGCCCCCTACACAGCATTCATGCAGTCCTTGTTATTTATTAACAGAGCCATATATTTCCTGCCAAGTATGTTTCCCCTTCACACAGCTCATGGGGCCATTCAGCTCTTTGCCAAGCAGACCTTTCAAATACATAGTGTTAAAACTAAAAGGGCCCTTGTAGTTGTGCAGTGTTGTGAGGAGAAATGTTTCTTCCCTGACACACGTTGTACCCCAGGTACAGCTCCAGCCTTACTCACGGGATGTTGCTGCTGTTATCCCAGGGCACAGGGAGCAGGGTGGGGACTCAGGGCCATTCCCAAGAGGACAACTTGATGGCCTGGATGTGGCAGGGCACAGCCCACCCCTATCAGCCAAGAGCTGGGAGACAACACAGATTTACACCCGGGTTCATCACGCTGGACGATGCTTGATTTTGCAGGAGACACTGCACTCAGCTCTGCAGAGTCCCTGCTCCTGGATCTGAAACTGCTCCGGAGGAAGGGCCACAATCTGACCAAGCTGGCATGAAGCGCTCCACAAAACTCCAAACTTCAGGCACCACTCATCCGTCAGCCCTCACACGACAGCAGCTCAGCCCATGCAGGAAGGGATTCCTTTCCTGTGAAACTCTCCAGTAAGAATCACCAGCCTGAAAAGCCCTTACCCAGGTAGGAATCTCAGCAGGACCCACCAGGCTGCTTCCACTGTGCATGGAGAGCAGGAGGCAAACGGCGCTTTGATTATCAGTCATCTTCATTACACTCACAATCAGGAGCAGGGAGGGGGTTTTCAGTAGCACTGGATGGCCTGGCAAGCACGACTGGTGCTGAAAGACGAAGGGACTTTTGCTCCCCAGCCAGCCAGCAACTTCAAAGCCTTTTTCATTCAGTTGCTGTTACGGCAGTACACACACACACACAACTGCTGTTAAGGTATCACCAGCCTTGGCGGAGGTCAGAGCTGCCTGACTCACGCTACAACTGCCTGCTGCAAACACGGGGCAGACAGCTTTCTAAAAGGGTTTTTATCTGCACACAGCTAATGCTCTGTGCCCAACAGAAATGCTGCCGAAGGGACCATGAGAGATTTCGTGCAGCACATTACGCAAGAGGTCGGGTGAGATTACAGCGCAACCATTTTCCAGCTGCCTGCATTTCAGTCAGAAGATGCCAATTTGAGGGGAAGTACAAATCTGGGATGAAAGTATATCGAAATTGATCTACTGTAAAAAATGTTTTAGGTCTAGGATGGAAATTTATGTTTCTCAGAACAGGCACAGCCTAGATCAGAAAAATCTCATTGCAAGCCCTGTAATAAATCAGTGACAATAAGAGTTACATATGTTCTCACAGCTCTAATGTACACACAGATGCACCTGTACAGCTTTCCTCTCTCCATACTCTGAAGAATACTGACTTTATAAGAATAATAAAGAACTCCAAGAAGTGAGACTGGGACAGCATCATCTCAGACTAGCTTGGCTGGTGAGAACCAGCTTCCCACCCACGCCAGTGATTTCCCCCCCACAGAACAGGCTGGTGCACCTTTTTGTCTCTTTTGGCTTTTTTTTTTTCTTGCCAAAACATCACCTAACTCCAAAATACAATGGAAAAACTGGAAAGCTTTCTTGTGATAAGAGAATCCAAATGATCTCTTTTTCCTTTAGAGTCTAGGAAAGATGTTTCTCACTTCCAAATGTCTTAAGTTTTAAGATCAAACCCTATAGTGGCTTTTATAAGGTAGCTTCCTGCAGTAACAAGCCCCAGTTAAGATAAGATGCAACAGGTAAGTGCAAATCTCCAAAGGAGAAGGGGTGAACTGTGAGGAAGACACTATTATAATTTTGTACCACGAGACAGAATAAAAAAGCAAAACACATTAAAACTCTTCTTAGGTTGGTTGGTTTCGTTGTTTGTTAGTTTTTCCCTGAGGTGTTAACTAGAAAAGAAATGAAGATACTTAGTCATGAGGTTTAAGCCCATGGTCCCCTTTAAAAAGAAATATTCACTGTCCTCTGCTCTCAGTAGATTTTTATTGAGCAATTGAAAGATGCTGTTTTCAAAGCCAGGACTCAGCTCGGGTAATTGTTACACCTCTTTGTGTTGCCTTTTCTTTCAACGAGAACCAGCTAAAGGCTTGCAGGAAGGAGCCTCGGGGCTGCAACAGATGTCATGAGCCACTTCCTACAAATTAGAAAAGGAAAGTAACCCCCTCAGGTTAATTATGGGGAGAGGCCACACACGGAGCTGTGTAATGAGCCTGTGGGATGGAGAGAAGGCAACTGCTCCATATTGGATTTCAAGAGACAGAGCATGAAATCTCTGGTGCTGACTACATGCTTTCACACCGCCAGAGCAATGCCTCCTGCCCAGGGGGGACACAAGCCGTGCTGTCTGGGGCAGGCAGCAGAGGCAAGGGGGGACAATGACACTGCTCAGCCACCCTCTGAGGACGCCTCTCTGCGATCCTGCCCTCCCCAGGCACGGCTGCCACAGCACCGGGGACTTTGCACCTGCCTCCCTATTTACACAGGTGCAAGGGAGTTAGAAAGCCATAGCCTAAGGACCAAAGTGTAAAGACAGGGACTTGGCTGACCTGGATGTTGTTGTTTTCCTGGTGGGATTAATGGGCCACAGTCCTTTCATCTTTCTCTGCCTCATTTCCCCATCTATATAATGGAGATGGTGGTATTTATCCTTTTCTTTTTCTTTTTTTTTTTTTTCAATGAAGTGGCTAGATTTTCACGAAGGGAAAGCACCAGGACAATCCTAGGTAACAGCATTACCGAAGAGCCCTGTAACAGCACAGGTTATGCCTTTTTTCTCTCTTCTTTTCCACTCCCCCCACCCCAAACAGTAGGTGCGAGCCCGTCTTGTTTCTTGAAACTGTTTCCTTAGGTAGTGGGTCACTTTAAAAAGTAAAGATGCTTGTTTAAAGTAAACTGGTGCAGCTAATCAATTGTAACTCAGCCTTGAACTTCAGCTAAGGAATCAGCCCCACGTTTCCTTCCACTAAAATATACATTTATGGTGAGGTTAGCATGACCTGATAACAAAACCAGCAAGGACAAAAACAACCCTGAATGTGCCCAGCTAGAGTGCCTAGGAGATTTATTTTAGTGGGTGGGAAATAGCTTGATGTTTATTTAAACTATGATTTGCAGATGGGGGCCGGGGGGTGTTTAAGTGACAGTTAATGGGTTCATCTACAGAAAAGGAGAATCCTGGCCAAAACTGAGCTCCAGCTCCACATGGGAAGGCATCACTGTTACCAGAGGAGAGGTCACTGGGATCCAGGACACACTGGACAGGCATAGCTGAACCTCCTACTGCCAGGATGGCCTCGGGTAGCTGCTCCTGAAGACGTAGGGATAAGTAATTGAGTGCTTCAGTGAACTCGTGCAGAGGCCAGGAGGAATGGAAAAGGTCAAGATTTTCAGGCCAAGAGCGACATTTTGTTGACATTCCATCTCGTGGGGGAAAATAAAGTGAAGCGTTTTGGGTTTGTTCCAGCGCAGAGCAGTAGGGTTTTTCTGGTCTCAGAAAAGCAATGGAAGACAGATCTGCCATCCTTCGGGCAGCCGTAATAACAGCTCCTCCTGTAGCATCTTCCCGGCTGGGTGCACATCACCTCTGACACTTTCGTTGACTGTGCTCAAAACAGAGGCTGAAGAAGCAAAATTTGAGTAATTTCAAACCTCTCATAAAGCATGACTAGTGCAAAATAATACCCAGTGCTCTTGCTGACAAAAGCACCGAGCACTGCTCTGTGGCAGTGGATTTTCATCAACAGCTCTCTCTTCCAAGTGCACAGGAGGATATTCGCACTAAAAATGACTACTGGTTGATGAATGTTAGATGTCTTCCAATTTTTCCACACCCAGAAATCCAGTCTCCAGACTTGAACTGACAGTTTGCATGTCATCTTACTTCCCAGTTTTTCCAAAACAAGGCACACCAAATCCACCCTAGTTTCAGCAGGTAGATTAGGGGCTAAGAAAAACTGGTTTTCTTGAGCAGGATTAGCTTGAGGTGCTTCTGAGATTATCTGTCTGCCTTCCAGGCACTCTCTAAATACTCAGAGGCACCCATTTGTCATCACTGCTGCATTATCCCTGCAAAATGCATCATCCTTGCACGATGGAGCTACCTGACCTGCAGGGCGGGAGTGTGCATGCCTCTTACCTTGCACGTGTATCTACTGGGGAGTAAAAAACCAGTCTGTGGTCTGCCTACAACAAGCTAAAGTCCAAGACTGCTCAGATGTGACAGGGAGACACACTGCTGAACTCCGATCACTCTGTCCCAACGGCCCAGGACGGCACAAGCTGAGTTTCAGGAATGCAGATCGCAGATCCAGAAAATGGCTATTCAGCAAGGCTGAAGGAGCAGTTTCAGTTTCTCAAAGCAGATATGAGGGGCACAAACACCGCCTGGGCCGTTATCAATGTCCTGTTAAGCGCAACAGGATGGCAAGGCAGCCTGGAAAACTAATAAAAATGCAAGTCCTGCTCCTACTTGTACCAAATTTTGTCAGGCTCAAACGGTTTCTCTAAGATTTCAACAAATAATAGGATCATAAGGTTTTAAGACGCTCCCATGGACTTGTAAGGGGCTCGATCCAGCCCCCAGTGCAGCCAGTAAGCTTTTGAAAAAGAAATCTCCAACTTAAATCCAGCTATTGTGATTTACACCAGCTGAGGATCTCTCACCCTGCCTGCAATGGGAACACGACCAGGCTGCTTGCCAGCACTTCTGGCTTTGCTGCAGCAGGAGTGACGTTCAGGTATGCGTGACCACTCACCAGCAGATTTCTTTACAATGACAAGCTTTGAAGTCAGAGCGCTTTGCTCTCCTTCCACAAACCATTTTCACTCAAAACAATAACTATTTAAACGGGAGCCTCACCAAAGCCATTTCAGATTTTTTTTTTTTTTTTTTTTTTTTTTTTTTTTTTTATTGG
>VZTG01001088.1:125383-173823 GCA_013397845.1 Melanocharis versteri
TTTACTTCTTTGTCAATGGTAAAATATAGTTAAATCACAGAAAAAGAGATAGCTGCATCATAGGCTGGATATCCCAGCACTAAACTACTTCCATTAACTTTCAGCGCGGGGAGAGAAGACACCAGTGGCTTTACCCAATATTACACTGAAACCTAGAAAGAAAAAAATGGAACAAATGACTCTTTTTGCCGAAAATCTTTTTAAGCTCCTCCCTACAAAACCCACTATAAGTTGTCTTTTCATAGCCAGCGGGGCTGCTAGAGGCTTGAATGTGATTTGTGGACCTCATCCTGCCTATTCAGAGCAAAAGATAACACCTGCGGGAAGCAGGCGAAAGGTTAAAACCTGGTACCTCTGTGTTTTCCTAAGTGCAGAGCTTGGCACCAGAACAGAGCCTGGGAACAATGGCAGGAGCATTGTGCCTGTTTTCTTTTCCCTTAAAGTAACATTTTTGCTGCAGTGTCATCTTTCTGCTCAGCCAAGCAGGCGCTCTGGGTCAAATCAGCTGCGTGAGCCGTCAGCAGATTTTTCTGGCCCTCTCAAAAGATCTTCAGGCATTGTACTAAGAAGCCAAATCGGTGAGAAAACAGGAAAAAAAAAAAAAAAGTGGACAGACTGCCCACACGTTTTACCGGTCAGGCGCTCGCATGACTGTGAAATAATCAGCATTCTTTTGGTGAAATGTAGCAGCTTTAAACCAGAAATCTGGCTTTGCTCTCTGGAAAACAGTGTGCTTTCTCGAAAAAGCTAAACCCAGGGTATTACAGCCTGACAGCTTCAAAATTCCTCAGACCTCCCGCAGGAATAGCTCACAAAAGAGCAGGCTGGATGTCATCCACCCATCCCAGGGCTGGATGTCAGGGAAACAGACCCTCTGATGGAAAACCCTAAGGGAAGGCATAACTTCCATTTACACCATCTTTTATGTTTTGGCTGAGTGGCTCGTTTATAATTGCTGGATTTAGGCGAGAAAGGCTTCACCTCTCCTTGCAGTTCCTGTAATGCAGTTTTGGGGCCTGTTGGGTCACTTCCCAAACAGAGAAAGCAGGAGAAAATTTCCTAGAGTTCTTTCACGTGTTTTGGCAGGGATCCTGCAGCAGACACGGACACAAACAGCACAGAGGACAGCCCCACTTTCACAGCCCTTTGCACAAACCATACCCATTTCTGGGAACCACCACGCACCAACTTTGCAAAGAGACAAGAGGTGCTGAACAAAATCCATTGCTATTTGCCAGGATTTCCATAAACCCATAAAAAAAGAATCAGCATTTTTAAACTGAAGCGGGATTTTTAAAAAGAATTGGGATTTTTTTAAAAACCCACCCTTTCTATACAAAATTTCTTCAAGGGCTGTTGCTACCCCAAATAAAAGAAACTGAGGAGTTACATATGGCACTTCCACACATAACAGCTACCACAAATCCCTGTGGTTGTGGTGAGAATCAACAGATTGCTTAAACTGATGAAGACAAAAGTTTAATTGGTCATAATTTTGCCACATAAAACCATTTGGGCTAAGACTTTCCAATGCCTGGGATATATAACTCCATTCTTACGAGAGAAAAATAGTAGGAGAACATCTAATTAGTAATTCTATGATTTGGCATATTCACACATGAGCTGAATTAAGGCAGAAAAGGACATCTTCTTCAATTCTCTGTTTTGCAACCTTAGTGAATTGTTCAATTTAATTTTATGTATTTGTAAATTTATTTAATTTGGTAATGTGATGGTAAGTGAATGCTAATTCCTAGTACTTGGGGAGCAGAGGAGTTGAATCAATCATTGCTGCACATTAAGTAACAGATTATGGCCTTAATTTCTATTCGTATGGTACTAGAGGAGTAACCTTCAAGCTTCCCAGCTGCCTCTTCTCATGTGAACTTCCTGCAGTCTGGACTGGAGTGAAAGCCAGATAAAATCATTTCTAAAATGAGACGGAGGCCTGAAATGCAAATCAGGGGAAGAAGTTGTCAGAAAGGGGTCTTCATACAGATTTGGTAGGTTATCAGGTCTTTACCTGCCTGGTAATCAATCCTGGTGCCTGATCAGCTCCAGGGGATGGACCCAGGAGGAGCACAAAGGCTCTTTATTCCCTCTGCTCATGCTGTGACTCCGCCATAAAGCCTGGTTCGCTGGGAAGGGCAAGGTGGAGCTGGACATGGGGCCTATCAGGTGACGTTAATGCTCACTCAAGATATGGACCTTGTGTTTGAACGAGACAGACAGTCTTTGAAGAACATAATCTGTGTTGCCAACAATGGCTGGAGTGAAAGGAACTCGCTCTGGTTACCTCAGAGGATGGGCCGGTAAAGCAAAGTTGGATTCTTATCAAGATGTTGGGTTTGGGTTTTTTTAATCATTGATTCATATGGTAATGGCTGTGAATACACAATGCAAGGTCTTCAAAGGGAGGGAACATAAGAAGGGTATAGTTTCACCCAGTTCACATTAAGGTTCCACACTTTTGTCCTGTGTGATTTTTTTTCTTTTTTTAATACATAAACCCTGCTATCCTTTCAGGGACAAATCCTATCCATGTATTTTCAGATTCCCTCCAATTCCAGTTGGATACCGGCTCACCAGCAGCAGTGAGAAGCAGCAGCTCTCCTGGGGTGCTGTGTTTCTCAGATTGACCTTAGCTCTGTTTACCCTTGCTTCGAAAGTTTGGGCCAACAGCTGCTAAATAAACTGCTGAGTGCTGGGGCGATGGGGACAGGGAGGGGGAGTTCAAAACAAATGGGACTGTGCTGAAATGCGAGAGTAGTGAGAGGAGCTCTAGAGAGATTGCTGTGGGTCAGCACTCAGAAGCGAAGCCCTTTGAATCAATAGAAAACCTTCTTCTGACATCTCTGACCCAGTTTTCAAGCATGCAGAACAGAGCTATCCAAAGCTCGTGTTTCCAGTTCAGATTGAAGCACTCTCCTAAATATCCAGAAAAGCCACACTGCTATTTCTTCTGTTTCATCTCCACTTCCAGCACACTGGAAATACCCAGGTGCTTCAGCCATGCAGGCAGTAGTGGCTTCACCCATACAGTTTGGTTAAGGAAGGCAGTAGCTCATATTTAAGACAACAGAATCTCTTTTCTCTTCCACCAAAATTCAAGTTAATCATCCCAACAGCACCCAGTTGGCAAGCGTGGGGGATAGAAAGGTGTTTTCAAAGCTGATGGTGCGTTCATTCCAACATATCATGGTTTAGACCTTCACTACCACCCATCACAGCATCCCACAAGCCATCACAGTTCCTCCCTGACACGAGAGGTGGCTGACTATGTCACACTTAGGACTTTAGGTCTGTGCAGTGGCCTGCACAACATCACTGGAACAGGCTGCCCAGGGAAGTGCTGGAATCACCATCCCTGGAAGCTCCAAAAGGCATGTGGATGTGGGGACATGGTTTAGTGGTGGACACAGCAGTGCTGGGTTAACAGCTGGACTCAGTGATCCTAGAGGTCTTTTACAACCATAACAATTCTATGGCTCTATCCTGTGGTCGTGCTTCCTTAGGTTTCTGGCAAGGGCACACTGAACAAAGCTCATCACTCTTGGTGAGTGTGAGGACGCTCAGCACTTTGCTGAAGAAGTTCAGCACGGATCAGATGTGTAGGTATTGTCTCACATCTACAGCCTTGCCAATCTGAAGGTCTCTCCAGCTAGGCCACCCTCCAGGCACTAATCCTCTGTGTGCTTTAGCTGTGGCAGGTATATTCACACTGACTGCATGGCTCATACCCTTATTTACCAGCAAAGTGCTCCTTAAATAACTGTATCCTCAGTATTCAGCATATGCCCTTAAAGCATCAGGATTAACATCCCTTAAAAAAGAAAAACTGAGTAATATGAGAGCAGATATCCCCATTATCTACATATCTACATATTTTTTAATCCCAACCAGCATGTGGTCCTGGTGTTATCTCATGGCAGTATGTTCCAGAGCTTATCTGGAATAACTTTGCTTTTCATCACCTTCAAAGTTCCCTGAATATTTCCTTGTTTGTCTGTCAGGCTGCCTTTGGCTTTCTGGACAGTTCTGTTCATACTCAAGGCATCCGAGAAACAGATTCCAGCTGACTCTAAGACACTGAAAAGAAAAAGAAGGCAAATGAGGCTCTCCTGGACAGCAAGCTATCTGATACACAGCATTAGTGAAACCAGCACAGTGTCATCCGAGGTGAGCACAAAACCAAGAAAACAATCTCAGTACTATACAGGGTTGTATAGCAGATCTGGAAGCCCTGAGCAATCCAAGGTGGCTAAGTAGCCAAGAAAATTGGGTAAAATGCAACATTTCTTAACCAAAGATGCCAGCTAACCCTGAATCTGCTTTTGATATGAAAACTGATTGTCTAGACATGAAAAGGTGGTGCTGAGTTTGAACAAAGCATCATTGGCTCAGGCCAACCAGGCAGAGAAATTGCGTGGAACTCATCTTGTCTGAAAGCACCTCACTGAGACATGCTGGAAATTATCAGTGAGCATGAAGAGATGGGGACCAGTAAGGCGATCTAGTCAGTCCCTGGGCATCAGGGAAAAAAGGTCAATCCTTCCAAAAGGATCAACAGGGTAAATCTTGCTAAAGGAAATCACAAATGCTTTTGGCAGAGCATAACACAGTGTTCAGAGGCTGGAATACTCTGTCTCAGGGTCTCCAACCCATTCACCACTCCAGGAGCAGAGCTGGATGCCACATCTCTCCAGAGAAAGCTGTTTACAGGCAACCTGCCATTTTCCACTTGTTTCACACCTGGGAAACATCCACATGCTGGTGACGGCAAAGACAAAAGGGATTTCTCTCAGATCAGTGAGAAAGGTGACTGATTCACAACGATTTAAATGATGGTTCGTTAAGTGTTAGATAAGAACAGTAACCTTCAGTCTTTCTCTCCCCATGGTTACATCCTTGAACTCCTCTACTGGAACAGATCTCAGGTACATCAATCCTACATTGGGATATTTAAGGGTTAAATAGAGATTACAAAGCATTTTCTCTTCTGGTGGTAAAGCATTCAAAATCTACTACAAATAAAATTTTAAAAATGACAAAGGAAGTTCTATTGATAACTGTCACAGTGAGAACTCCTTGAACTACATTTGTAGTCAAAAGCAGCAAAATAGTAATCTAAGCCTGTTCAGTTCACCTTTAAAAGAAGAAAACTAGAAGAAGGAGGGAGCTGAAATCTGTGTCACTCGATAGCTCCTGGCAAACTCTTCCTGGCTTTATGGTTATGCTTCTAAATCCTCTCAATTTAATGGTGTAGGTTTCCCTATTTTTAGATCACAAATTAAGGCAGTTCTGCTTTTTCCCCTCCATTATTTTCTAACCAGACCATGGTTATTAAACTTAGCAGGCAAAGAAACAAGAGCGCCCTTTAAATTAAAAAAAAATTATAAAAAAAAACACTGTACAAGCAGAATAACCACACGGCTGGAGAAAGAAAATCACTCCCAGGGGCTGACAGACCTCTTGAGTTTCCACTTCAGTGGCCCACGAGGCAGCTCTGGTGCTGGGACTCCCGAGGCCCCCGAGGTGCCAGGACGCTTGGCGACCATCGGAGGAGCTGCCTTGGCACAGGGCTCCCCTGGAGCACAGGTCACCCACAGGTCTGCAGCGAGTGTCAGCCCACAACGCCTGGGCTGGACCGTGACCAACCAACCCCGGGTTCAAGGCAGCAATCAGGGTGAATTTGGCACCTTGCTGCCTCCTCTCTGCCCGGCTGCAGCGGGGCTGGGGTGTGCCTGCGCCGGGAGGGCACGCTGTCCTCCGGATTGTTTTGAAACAACGAGAAAAAAGCTTATCGTAATCCTCCTGGCAATTAGAGCCTGGCTGGCTGCAAAGTGCAAGGCATTTATCAAAACCTCCTTTGAAGGCGCTGAGGGAAGTGAATTTGAAGCTGTTGGGGACTGCAGGAGTAAGAGAGCCCAGCTGCTCCCAGGGAGCCTGAACTGGGGCGAGGGGGCAGAAGGAGGAGGGAGAATTTCCTTGTCTGGGACATGCATGTTTTCCATCCGCCTGTGTGTGCGAGGATAAATAACACGTTATCTCTCTCCGCGTGTCTCTCGAAAGCTGGCACGCTTAGGGGGCTCTTCCTGCAAAGTTTGCCAAAAAATTAACCGCTCCTGGAGCCATAAATCATCCCAAACCGGGCTTCTTCTGCCCTCATCCCCACCAATGTGAGAAAAACCCAAACTAAAAAAAAAAGAGAAAGGTGCCGGTTTTGTGAATGTCAGGTGGACAAAACTGGCAGCTTTTGCCTTTTTTAAAACATGCATCAGCACGAGCTTCCCAGAGGCAGTTCATACACAGCAACATGTTGAAGGGGCTCATCTTCCCTTGCCATACAATGAGGCTCTGGCACAGCAGCGTGAGGAGGGACTAAAACAGTGCTCATGACGCTCTCTCTTCTCATCTGCCTCTCTCTGTCCAGTGTGGGCATGCAAGGCCTGGCCCCAGGACAGCCTCCTCCTCTTAGAGCAAGACCATCTTCCCTCCGAGCACAGACCATATCCCTGGATTTTCATGCTGTAATGTAAGTGCTGTCGCTCCCTGACACCAAGCCTCCCCTGCCTTAGGGGAAGGAGCCGAGTCCAGCCCATGATGCAGCCACCCAGAACTGCTAGGGCTCTTTGCAGAAGCTTGTTGGCACACACGAGCCTCCAGCATGAAAAAGGGTGTCAGAATAGGGAGTGAAAGCCTTGGAAGAATGGGAGTAAGCAGATGGGAAGGTAAAGATGAATTAAAGATTAATTAAATTGCCCTGAGCAAACTGTCTGCACAGAGGAGGACCCCTGTGTCATCTCCCTGCATCTGCACATCCCCATTCAAAACAGCTTTTCTCCTCTGCAAGGTCTTGTTCATCTAAAACCACTGAGCAATTGTTGCCTTGAGTGTTATTTTAATCATTCCCAAATGCCTTTCCTTTGGAGGATTCCTGCTTCGATCCCCAGCTGGGTTCTCCACCGGAGTAAATCAGCCCAGCTACTGTAACTGGACTGCTGGTTTACATCTCCTAGAGACCCACCTTCCTCCCAGCCAACTCCACTCCCTATGCTCACCCCTGCACAAGTCTCGTCTAAAAACCTCCTGGCGAAACCTTGCTGTGCATCCTCCCCTGCACAGGGCTATTCCTGGGATTTAAGGAATGTGGGCATTACATTGCTATGAAAAGGGGCACTGTGCTGAATTTACACACAGGAAGGCTGCAGGGATGGGAGCCGGGGTGTAGTGGCCTCACATCTGTGACAATGTTACAGGGATGACAACAGCAAAAAAATTTTGATCAATCCCGGAGCACAAACACAGGTTTATATCCTTGCCATCTGGCAGAGTATCATGTTAAGAGCTGAGCAGACAACAGTGGCTGCTGCTACACAGTGTACCATATACCAATAAAAGCTGAATGGATCTGCAACAGAGCACACTTTCCAAAGAGCTGTGAAAGCAAAATCTAGGCCACTAAGTGCTGTTAGAAACAATATCCTTATATTTTTTCCCTTCCTCTTACTATTCTCCTCTGTCTCGCGTCTGCTCCTGGGATTCCTCTTCCCTCCCTCTTCCCAGCACTGGTGGCTGCACAGAGAGCTATCAAGTGAAATGCTGAACCTAAACTAAAGGTTGTGTTCATTTAACAAGCATTAAGTATCGGTCAGGAGGGGCAGACCGGCAGCTGCCCTCACAGCTGAGGCCAATCCCCCTCCATAAATGGTGAAGCACAGCATCCCCACAAATGGAGGAGGACCCAGAGACCCAGAGACCCATGGCATCTGACCCTGGACTAGTGTAAGCATTGTCTTTTGCACTTCTGCAGAGCTTCTTCAGCACAAGATGCTCCAATCATTCCCTGGGCCTTGCCCAGAGCAGCTACAAACTCCCAGCTATGATCAATCCACCACTGCTCAGTGGTGAACACTGCCCTGCAAGCATCTCAAATGCAGATGTCTCAGCTCAAATGCCTTTCACTAGAAACTAAGTGGACACACTGCCCTGCACTTTCCACACTGCCCTGCACTTTCAGACACATGCAGCAGTGCTTTACATGTTGTTATTTAGGCTGCCAAGAAACTGAGTATCCCTCTGATGAGCATCAGGAGGAACAAAACCTTATTTCACTCACGAGTTCACCATAGCTCAAGGATATTTGCCCAAGTTAGTAGGAAAGTCAGCAAGAGACTGGTTCCCAGAAATCGGTTTCAACACCAAGACCACCACTCCTGCGTTATTTAACCTCACAGACCACAAACCTCAACCCAAAACATCATTCTTCACACCAAGCTGTGTAAATTGTCTCAGCCACCAAATCGTCACACGGACAGACACAGCACAGAAATGCCAAGAGGGACTCTCCAGTGATGTGCCAGAGGAAACACCGTGGACAACGGCACGTCTTCAAAGGGACCCCGCGGGATCTCTTCTCTCTGTTTTGGGTATGCATTTCCCACTAAACGAGTAAGAACATTAGCCAGCAATCAGAGAGAAGAAAAGTTTAGCCTGGCAGTTAGGTCTCATTGTTACTAAGTTTTCCTATCAGGAAATAGAAGGGTCTCAGAAGGGAAGCAATGGAAATGATCACTCGAAATAACTGAACAGGCTGCTGGACTAGACACTACAGGCAGCAGTCTTGACCTGGCAGGAAAACCCAATAGCCCTATTCTTCCTCTTTGGCATCTGTGATCCTACAATTGCTCAGTCATTTCAATAAATCCTTCAGCTCCTCCATCTGATTTCATATTTTTTTAATGGGCTGAATTCTAAAAAGAATTCACTGCCTATCATTCAGTCCAGCTTTTTATCTTCAGCTGCAACTGTGATCTTCCCAAATGTGCTCAGCACCCAAGAGCCATCTTCAGAAAGTCCCCGGGGAGGTGCCATTACCTTGCCAAGACTCTAAAGAACTGAGTGCCTATCTCATGGCTTCAACAGGAAGAAATGTTTGCATGATGCTCTAATGGATGTTCACGCTGTCAAAAGGGCTAGATACTATTTTCCCAAAGTATCTAGACCCATTTAAAGAACTTCTCCAGGAAAGCCAGTTGAGCATCTGTGACATCTGCACTACCACAGACACTCCAGTATTAACCATCCCCTTTATCTCACTGTTTTCGTTGATAGCTGAACTATGCAGTGCAGTGGTTCTGGCATCCCAGCAATGGCTAGTTATCAGGAGCAAGAAAGCACGAGCTCTGGGAACTCACTGAAAACATTCAGAGGCGATACGCGAGGGACTGGGAGAGATTAGACAGGGTTTGCTGGGGCTCCAGGAATTCCTGCAATTCAGGGGTTACACGGCAAGATTTCTTTTTTGCATGGGACAGCAGCAAGCAGGAAGACGGAGTTTCCATTTCTCTTTAATGCTGTTTTCCCAAAACTGTCACACATATACAGCTTCCCCTCGCTTTTCTCCACTGTTTCAGCCAGCTGGGGTACCCAGGGCAAGTCCTTGGAGTAACAACCCTCATGCACACTGGAGAGGCTCAACAAGGCTCTCATTTCACCAGAAGCTAGACTTTGGAGCCTGACTGACAACAGCCATAGCTGCCTGCCCAGCAATTCACCACTTAGTAAGGGCTAATTAGTATGAGGTAATTAAATTCCAGCAAAGAATGTTTGAAAAATAATCTGTCTATGTAAGGTCAGCCATCCTACGTTTTGTTCAACATACTTTTTTTCTTCTCTGGTGCTGAAAGAGATCCCAGAAAGATAATGTAAGACACCTAAACCAGGCAGATGGTGGAGATCCAGAGAATCAAGTGTTAAGCATACTAAAATGCCTAAAGATGCAGCTTCAACCCTACAGGCTTCTGATGTAACAGGCATATAAAATGTGGAAGTTTCATGGATGACACTAATTATCCCAAAAGCTCATCTCCCTTTCCCATACACCTCCACACCTAGGTTCTTGCTTTTCCAGGGGAAAAAAACAAGGCAACACAGAAGTGATCCAGCAGAAGACAGAAGTGCTGACAACGAGGTCTGGCCAGAGTTGTGGCTGAATTCATTTGCCACTGGGTTCCTGCCCGGTCATGGGGCAGCTGTGAAAACAAGGCCATTGGGAAAGCACCACGTGAAGCCAGAGTGGAAATGCCAACACAACCCCAAAGCAATAGCAGCCAACCTCAACCACAGACACTACAGTGGCAGCTTTCTTGCATTGTTGTTGTTTTTCCCTAAAATAGCCTGCAGGATAAAGACAGCCAGTGATTAGCTAAGTGCCATCCTCTCTGATACGTGTTTGCCCATTATCTGCTCCTGACACCTAACATCTAATTGCAGTGCAACACCCCAGCAGGACAGCCTGTCCTGAGAGGGACTGAATGGACTGACTAGGGGAGTTAAAAAAAAAAGAAGGGAAAATAAAGCTTGCTGGCACATCCAAGAAATGAAAAGGTTGCACTCCAGCAGGGTTAGGCTGTCGGAATGGGGATTTCAACACCAACAGTGCTGGAAAGGTTGGCTACCTCTCAGAAGCACACCCGGATTCCAAGCTTGGGTCTGGTAAGGTTTCCCAGCCACAAAAATAGCCACATGCTCCCTGTCAACAAGACCTGGGCTCTTCCCTCTTTCCTTCATGTTTATAACACATCTTCTCAAGGATGTCAGCAGAATCAGCAGCTCTCTGCACTCCAGAGACAGCCCCTGCCTTGCCAAGTGAAAAATCTCCACAGAAAAAAACAACAGGGGTGAGGAAGAATTATCACTCTCTTGCCATCTTTTTTTTTTTTTTAACTACTTTAAAAAAAAAAAGTGGTTCATTTCAGTGATCCTGTTTGCCAAGCAAACACATGAACACCCTGATTAGCACAGTGGAAGAGCAACATACCAAGCCCTGAGGGCTCTGGGACTGACACGAGCCATCCTTGCCCCTGAATGCAGGACAGAGTCCCCCATAAACATGACACTGTTTAAGTGTTTGTCACAAACAGAAAGGTATCATATTTAGGAACTTCATGTTTTCCATGCTGGAGAGAGAAAAATATTTGGACAGGGACACCAGAGGAAAGGCTGTGTGTCTCCACAAGCACCACACAAACACACACTGCACCAGCTAGGGACAAATATGTAGCCCCCTTTGTCTCTTGTTTTTCTCATTTTACTCTTATTTCAGCTTTTTCTCGGGAAGAAGGTTACAGTTTATCACCTGTCCAAGATGCAGGGCCAAGCGTCTCTCATTCTCCCTCTTTTAAAAGGGGAAATACATTTCATTCCAGATCAGAGATTTGATCATGGAGATCCATATCCTGAGCCAGCAACCTGAACTCAAGACGAGGAGCACCTCACTGTCCTGCTCTTCCTGTGTCTTGGCCTTTTTGGAGACATTCCTATTTACGTTTTCTTCTAATACAAGTATGTTGGTCTCAATAAAAGTACCAAAACAATTTCAGGTAAGCTTCATTTCCCAAAACATACTTCCATCACCTCTCGTGGTAACTTAACTTTCCCTAAGTATGCACAATATGAGCCTAGCTGCAATGTGTGTGTTGTGTAAACCTAGTGAGACTCTGCTGAAGTCAGCAGATGTGGTGTGGATTTGCAGCGCTTTCTTGGAATGAAGAACTTTGCCTTCTATTTATCACACACTTCCTTGCTAAAGAAACACTCTAAAAATGGCATTCAGGTTTTCAGTAAATGCTTTAGAAAAAGAAACAGAAAAGACCATCAATTACCCGGAGAAAAAAAAAGAAAACACCTTCCTATGCAATGGCAAAAAATAGCCTGTAATCCAAGTTCTGCTGTTACGCTGACACAAAGTTGGACTCATCCTGATCTTGTCCTTAACAGGACTGCTCAGTCACTCTAATTTAAACAGGCAGCAGAAAGCTGTTCTCATGCAAATAATATACAAATCTGCCATGATTTGGTAATACTTAGCTTAATTTGACAGCTATTCATACCATCAGACAAGTATCGATGATAAATAAAGATAAAGAATGAGAAACTTGTGTTTAAATCCTAAGCAATTAATAACTAAAAACAGACACAGGCAGATGAAATCTGTCAGCACATGGAAAGGATCCACTAATTGTATTGCACATAAGTTGCAAAAGTAGACAGCTTTTACGGTTTTGTTTTTCAGAAAAAACTTATAAGAGAGTTTAAAATGATGACGCTTATCTGTGATTGCAGCTCCCCCTGAGTGGGATGATGCCACATCTGCCAGGCATCTTTCAGGTGTCCTCCCTCAGCTCCTCTGCTCCACAAGGGACATGGGACACCATCAGCACCTCCCTCACACTTAGATTTTCCTCCTGTTAGTCAGGTGACTTTCCTGTTGACTTAACTTCCTTTTCTTTAACGTCTCTAAGGCTGAGCTTTCCAACATAAGTCCCATTCATTTTTAATCTCTACCTCTATTTAACTTGTCAAGGCTCTAATAAATGAGGAGAGCACTCTTGGCCGAAGGTGTTCCTCTGATCTGCCTGGTCCGAACAGGCCCACGGAAGTGGATGTAAACTCCAAATGACACAGCTCACATCTGGGAGGATGCAGCCAGCAGCAGGGCGTGCAGGCAGCCCAGCCACACAGCGCACCCAGCACAGAGCCACAGAATCAGTGAGGTCGGAAAAGACCTCTGAGATCAGCCAGTCCAACCCAAGACCCAACATCAGCACGGCACTGAGTCTCTCCAAACACCTCCACGTGTGGGGACTTCACCACTGCACCCCTTCAGACTGAGACAGACACCAGGCTCCAGCTCCCACCTTAGCCTTGCTTGAAGGTCACAGTCAAACCCTGGGAGATGGAAGAGAACAGTCACATGGTGAAAATGGCCACTAAGTAGGTCAAGTAAAAGCAATTTTGAGGACTGCATGAGGCTGGGATGCTGGGTTCACCACAGTCTCCTCTCACCTTGGAAAGAGACCACTTTACAGAGTCACTCCGCATTTTTTTTCAGCAGTAGGAACTGATCCCACTCTTTTGGCCCCCTTGGAGCTGCTTTGCTTCTGAGGCCTAATTCACTGGTGCAACTTAGGCTGGCACAAATCCCACAAACACCCTTTAAACGAAAGTGTAGGACACATGATGGGACAAGAGCTGACCCACCATAAAGAAACACCATAAAGAAAGGCTCTAACTTCAGTGGTTCAGAAATCTTGCTTCTACCTGACCACACTTCCATCCCTTTTTTCCCCTGAAACCCTTGGTGTCCTCACTGCTCACAGCTCCAGAGCTGGCTCCCAGTCACCAGGACCTTCCCCTCTCTCCCTTCTGCCATGCCCTGCCACAGGCCCCCACCCTCCCCCACCAGCACTGACCATCCCCACGCACACAGGGCACACCAGCCCTTCCCACCTTGTGTGTTCCATGTGCCACGTCACACCCTGCCCATCCCACCACCAACTCAGCCTCTCATGGCACACACTGCAGCAGCCCAGATCACTCACTCAGCAGACAGAACAAAGGACAAGCCCTTCTCTGCCTCAGCTGCCAGGTTTTCCTCCCCCAAACTCCACACCAGTAGACATTTATCTGAAAAAAAAAGTCACCTTTGAAGCCAAAAACCCGTTTGGGGGCTGGATGCTGGGAAGAGGGGGCCTGTTCTGTCCATGCCGTCCAGACACTCCGGCAAGCAGCACTATCTCAGCTTGGCTCCCTCCTCAGCCCCAGACAAACGTGGCTTCCCTCTTGACTTGCTATTTAAAACCCATCCCAAGACGGGCATACAGCGGTTTCAGATTAACGAGCTGGAGCCATCGGCGGGCAGGCAGTGTCCCTGTCCCCTGCGCAGTGCCAGGTGCCCCCACAGAGGAGCTCCTGCCTCCTCCGGGTCAGACCAGCCCATTTAGTTACAGGTGGCTCTGTCTTACTGCTTAATTTAAGGAGGATCGTTCCCTAAAACACATCAGAAGCTCCAGCTGCAGGGGAGTGGAGGCTCAGTCGGATACATTGCATAAATTTGAGGGTTTATTGCATTTACACATCCCCTCTCAGCACACTTTACCAGAATAGCTCTTTATCTGCAGACACGGCTCGTTGACCCGGGCTGAACATGCAGCCTGTACCGAGGTGAACAGGAGAACACACAACAGAGGGAATGTCCAAATGTACAGACCAGAAACAGAACAGAAGGATGAACAGAACCATGAAATGAATTGGCCACAGTTCCACAGGAGATCGATTCTAGGGCCAGGAATCACCCCAGGGTTAGGTCACACCAAGCTTTGCACAGGTTTGCACAACTTTAAGTGAGCAGACACTTTAAAATCAGACTCATTGCATAGGGAAACATGGGTTTGGGACACCAGCAGTCCAGACATGCATGCCAGGAGCCTCCTCTTCACAGCTCATAGCTGCACTCCTGCTTTCTGTGGCAAATCAAAAAAGAGCATCATCAGTAGATGGTGACATCATTTAATACCTTTGCATTCTTAGTGCACCTGGCCAAGAAAAACAGCAGGTATTCTATGTTGATTTGGGATGCAGGTCTCAGCATTTAGCTGTACGGCAGGATGAGAAGCCTGGGGAGACCAGTGCTGAGTAGAGGAAAAGAAACAGTCAGCGAGAGGATAAACCTAAACAATTGCAAGAGGATTGACAGTGATGGACCCTGGGTGATAAAAACCAGGCACAAAACACAAAATGACTTTAACACTCAGAAACAACTCAAAGAACCCCACAGGAACATGGACAGACATTTATGTCATCCTCGTGTGAGCACAAGGCAGCAACATGCAGATGGTGAACAGCTCAGGCTGTAACCACCTTAAGGGCTGAAGTGACAGCCCCCAAAGCTGCTGGATGGGAAGAGACTCAACTACAGCGGGTGCAGCCTCACAGTCATTTGTAGGACAAGCTTGGTATTTCACACAGCCGTGCTGTACCCTACCTGCCATGGAATGTGTGCTCCTTCCCACATGCCCAGCGATGGCAGCACAGCAGTGAGATGACATCCTGACTCAGGTAATGCCATCAAGTCACAGCACCCAAAGAGAGGGGCTGGAAGCTGGAGGGACAACCTGCAGGGCTGCACCAACTTTACCTCCTGATGTTGTTGCCTGTTGTTCCCTCCTGAAGTTGTTGGTGCATACTAAAAAAAAAGCGGCTGCTGTGGAAGGTGCCTGAGCGAAAAAGAACAGGATTTGTATTCTAACCCTAAGAGCTGCATGGTTGAAGTCAATGAAAAATCTGGTCTATGATCCCTACAAGACAACTCACATCCTAGGCTAAAAAGCCACCATCAGGCCCAGCAGAGCTGAAACTGTGGACAGAAAATCACCATGACCTTCAAGCCCATCACCAGGTGTTGGCTCTTTTGTGTCCCTTCAGATTCAGATGAGGAGAACAGACATTAAATCCACAGCAGATCTGTGGTTTAGGATTCCAGCCCTAAAACAGAGGCTTTGCCTTACTTATTTTTACATTCCAGTCATACATAAACAAAGAATATAAGCAGCTTTTGAGGATTTGAAGTCTGTGGATCTCGCTGTCCCTGCTAAGGTGCTTGGCTGGTGTCATCATCAGATCTGATGTGCCAGGATGATTCTTTTCCCCCCACCTAATTTTTTAGAAAGGGAGGGAGCACAGGGACCAACCTCCTGCACTCAGACACCTGTGTATAGAGGCAGTGCCTTCCACCCAGGAGTTGGTTTGTAACAAGAAGGGGAAGAAGAAGGAGAAACTTCTCTCCAAACTCACACACCACCTGTCCAAGCGGTCAGCTTGCCTCCGGCGGTCTCGGTTTGGCACACAACACACGAGATTTGGGCTGTGAAACTTTGCGTTGCAATACATCTGTGAAAGTAACAGCCACCAGAAAAGGAAGGGGGGAAGGTCCGGGTATCCTGCAAAATGTAACTAGCAGGAATTAAAACGTAAAAGAAACACCCTCCGGGGTCTTCACAGAAGCTATAAACCCAAGCAACTGTTTTGCCAGGTGTTACTGTGCAGCGCCTGCTGTTAAAGCGACTCTCTGCTGGCACCTCGCCTGTCTCATCTTCCCGGTGCCCCTGAGCCCACTGAGCAGGCAGTGCTGAGCTGGGCAACCGGGGAAGTTATTAGCCAGCCCTGCTCGGCAAGGGCTGCCCTGGCGCCGGGCTTTGAGCAGCTGAATGAAGTGTTGTCATTTCCCAGCTGGGAGTGGGAAAAAGCCCGGTGCCGCTTCCTGATGCTGTTATTTTATTTTGCAGCAGCTTCCCCTTCCCGCTGTCTGAATGTCACAGATTACTTCACTGCTGCGCGAGCCTGGGAGGGGGGAGCAGAGGGGGAAGTGAAAAATCTGGCAAGCGCTTCCCAAACTGCCGGCATCCCCGATGCCCCCGCGGCTGCACAGAAACCAGAGGCTGGAAGGGATGGGTGGCAAGTTCACCTTTTGGGAAGCAAGAGCCATGCACAGATCAGTAACACACCTGCCACGGCCTGCAAACACCCACAGACCCCGCTCTCACTCCCATCTCTTTAACCCCTCTCCACTAAGGCTGGGGATGCCTTGCTGGCTCAGGAAATATAAGCCCCAGGCTGCTTTTTGGAGCCTGTCAGCAGCGCTCTTTTGTCAAGCAGAGGCCTTCCTGTCAAGTGATACAAAGTGCTTGCTCTCCTTTTCCCCTTGGGATCCGTGCACGCTTCCTCCCGCAGCAGCCCCAGCCTTTGTCAGGCCGAGGGAGCGGGGCAGCTGGCAGGGCTCCCGAGAGCCTGGCAGGGAGACCACTCTGCACAGCCCTGGAGCTCACCCCTGCACTGCATGCAAAGGGCCTGGGCAGGGGAGGCAGCGGGCAATTCGGGATACCAGGCTGCAGAATGGCAGAGATCACCACTGAGGCTGATCAGAACAAGTGCAGCTGCCCCGTGATTTCATACAGCTTACAGAGAGCTCCATCCCACAGCAGGACTAAGGGTCCAGCCAGGGCTGGACTGAAGCTCTCAGAGAAATAACAGGAATAACTAAGAATAAGAAACAAAAGAGAAATGGCATGATTTCCCCAGTGAAACAGCAGTGAGAATGTCAAGCTCTCCAGCACTCAGGAGAAGTCTCTCTCACCAAAGCATCCTTGTCTTCACCCATCTCTGAAATTGTACCTGGCCATGGCCCTGTTTTGGGGAATTGGCTCCATATCTGCAAATTGACACAGCCAGGGTAATTAACACAGCTGGGGTAATCTAACACTGACCTACAATGCTGTCACTATCAGGTAGGTCATATTCTCTTTCCCTTGCTGCTTGGTTTAGTGGAAGCTCTTCCCTCTGTGCCTTGAATTTGTAAAGCAGGGACAAGGGTGGCAACTACATCTGCAAAGCATTTTAAGACTTCTCCCCTACAAGGTGCAACACCCACTAATTTCAGCGGGACTGTTGCCTGAATAAGGCAGCACTCAGAGCCCAGAGGGTAGGCTGACGCTACTAAATCATCCTTTGTTTTCAGACAAAAAGAAGATGCAAATGAAAGTATTCAGCTTAATTTTTTCATTCTGAACAAGATGGAAAGTGCTTTCTTCAGTATGCAAACACTGGAAGGATAATTAAACAGCTGAGATTGGGGCAGCATGGAATGCCATCTTGACAGTCCTGTTTGCACGTTCCCCATATAATTGTCATGTCAGAAAAAACTGTCATATCTACAACATCTAGTAAGAGTTGTGTATTGTCAGGAACAATCAAATTCAAAACATTCACAATTTCTGAGCTTAAAGAGCACATTGAAATCCCTGCAGAAAATACAAAAAGTCAGACTTGGTGGCAAAATTAGTGTCCCAAGAAAGCCTTCTCTGATTGCAACGGAGGTCCTGAACCACATTCTCCAAGGGAGGGGTAGGGCAGGGCAGGGCAGCAGGCAGGTGGGACCACTTCTCCCCATAGCAGCAGCCACTTGGGGAGGCTGAAAGTACCAGTTTTAAACACTGCCAGCTCCAGGCCAAAGGACAGCTAACATCTGGTAGTGCACAGCACTGCTCCAGAGTAATTCAGGCTAGGAAGCACCCACCAGGACACAGCCAAGCAGAGTTTAAGCAGACAGGTTGCATTAAATCCCACCTCAACACGCAGCCTCAGGCTCTGCTGTCTGAGTTGAGTGAGTGTAACTCTCCACTGATCCCTGGAGTGACGGGGAAAACACTATCCTCACATCCCTCAAGGCACAAAGAAAATCTTTTCATTCTCACTTCTTTTTCACCCCTCTTACAGTGATGGCATTCCTCACCAGCTGTAATCAGCACGCACACTCTCCCAAAGTGCCATTTAATACCGTCACACAAAACTGCTGCGTGACCCACTTTGGGTTATTATGTGCAATAATTACAAGACACCACAGTCCCGGTCTGCCAGGCTCCAAGAGGCTTTCTGCAAGGGCATTCCCTCAATTCCCTCTTCCTGTGGACTCTCAGCTACATGCCTGGGAGATGGACAACATTTCTCTCCATCACATCCACCCCCACCTCCACTTAATTTCATGCTTGGACTGTGACTACACTAACAGGGCATATCGAGTTTCTCCCTCGCACACTGATTAAACCGACATGGTGCTTTGCACAGTCTTTCACGGACTCCTTATCTCAGTAACAAGAGGGAGGAAAAAGCACAAGGACAACTCTGAGCAAAGCAACACTGTCTCCTTTCCTGGCACTGGCAGAAGTCTCTTTGGGAAATGCTGCGCACCCTCTGTCAGGAAGCTGAGAGAGAAAAGCTACGACAGCTCAAGGGCTTGGCAGGGCAGGCTGGTCCTGGTAAATGGGAAATTCTGGAGGTCTCTTTAACAGTGTTTTCCAGCCTTTTCACTGTATTTTTCAACTGTGTCAGGTTGAGGAGGTGGGTAGAGATCAGACGCTCAGAGAGGTGGTGTTTCAGAAGTGGCCTCTGCTTCTGGGAGCTCTGCAAGAGATACCCAGGAATGGGCAGTGGCAGTGCCCTGCCTTACCTCAGTGCACGCCTATGGCAACCAGGGTCATGGCTATGATTGCAGAGCACTGAAGCCACAGCTGACGTGCTGTCACTTTCCATCAGTCCAAAATTCACCAGCTCAGTTTTAACCAAATAATTTTTCCCAATACTGTCTTGTCTTCCAGGCTCTGGTGTTGTTGTAACCTAGCAAGCTTACAGAGCTTTTCTGGAGAAATGTCTTGCTTCAGGACTAAAAAAAAATACTCAAAAATATGAAATGGAAGATTTTTATCTACTCCCATTCCTTTGATTTTTCACAAGGTCATAAAAGAAGGTAATATTCCAAGGCCCACAATAATTACAGAGGCAATTGCCACCATACCAGGATAAATCAGTGGCAGAGCCATGGATAGAGGCAGGAATGGAGAACAGCTCTCCTGGCTTTAGGGCCTTGAGTCACTCCAAACATAAGACACCCAGAGCAGCAGAAGACACACCAGGTCATCCATATGGAGCTGGCACACAGGACCCTGATCCTATGGAACACCTGTATTCCTGCAGGGTAACAGACCCTTGGGTAGAAGTCCCCATGTCACCTGCATTTGGAAAAGTGAATAATGGCCCAGATTTCCCCAACACAGCTGTCCATGCTCAAGCCAGTTCCCTTCAGCTCTCTGTATCACAAGTACAGACGGACTCTGTTCATCTCATCGTAATGCAGGCGCTGAGGACAGGTCAGAACATTCCCACACCAGGTCTCAGCCCACAGCCCAGCACACTCCCATCAAAGACTCCATCTGACAGGCTCTTCAGGCAGCAACAGAGCAACAAGGGCACACACTGTCAAATAATCTGGTCTCAAATCAAAGACTTCATCAATCCTAGGATTTGAAGCTCTAAGAGACCTTTGGAAAAGGCATTACTTCGCTTTTCTCTCCTGTCTTGTTCTTGGACTTGAGCCAACTACAAAACTGCTTTGGTACCTTAAGACAGACTTTTCACTCCTCATGGGCTTGTGAAGCACTCACAGCTCCTTTCAGCTCCTACTAGAACCATTCAACACCTTTGCAAGTTCCTTGGTTTCTCAAAGGAGCCAGCTCAGCACCTGTAGAGCCAATTATAGGAGAGCACAATGCATGTATAAAAGAACAGACTCTGTTTCCAACCCACACATCAGAGGCTTTGCTTAGAGAACTGCCAAATCTATCACAGGTTTACTAGCTGCCTCCAAATCTCCTTGCCACAACTCCTGCAAAGAGGGCAGCGCCTGGAAGAGGAACGGGAGCTGATTTCAGAGGTGGATTGATCACCTGGACACACCTCACTGATGCAAAGGTACCAGCTCGGACCTCAGCTTTTCCAGCAGACCCTCTGTCACGAAAAGCTGTGTCTGAGAGAGACTTGTTCTACTCACACAGACCCACAGCTGACATGCGCAGTTTAAAACAGGCTGTTTTCAGGAGGGTATTTCCTTGTTTGCCTTGGGTGTTTTGATGGGACCATAGAATTGCTGCTGATAGCACAACTGAGTGCAGCTTGGTTATCATCACAGATAGATGGTCTGCTGGAAAGTGCTTTCACACATGCACATAAACACACACACACACACGTGCACGCTGAGTTTGGCTGGGCTGGCTAAAACACCACAGCACTTATTGCTCCTTGAGGCCTATGAGTTCACTTCCAGGCTCCTGGCCAGCTTGGAAATCACATAACCCACGTGAGCAGCAAGGTTGTGAGGAGACATTTGTCCAGAAAAAAATAGTTCCCGAGCGCTGTTCCCTGCAGGACGCATCTCAGCAACCCTGAAACCAAGATAGTAACTAGTCAACACTTCGGGGACTATCCTTGGTGAGGTCAGCCAGAAACGACTGCCTGCCATCACGAGTGAGAGGACTGCCATGCAGGGGATAAAGGAGAAAGTACCTCCTAGGCCTGGCTCTTCTTTGCAGAGAAGCACAGGAATTTTTAGTCATGTTCTAGTGCTTTTCTGTCAAGTAAAAGTGCTAAGAAGGCACAAAAAGGGTGTAAATCATTCACGATGTCTAGAAAAGACAGGGGAGCACAGGGCACCTTTCAAGGACCAGCTAACACCAGCCCAAGGAACAAGGGGAGGATGCCAGATAAGCAGAGGATGGCACGCTGAAGAGGCATGGAGCAACAGTGGATGGTCCTACATGGTGCACAGGGCACCTTATTTACAGCCATGCTTCTAAAGGTGACTGCAAACCACCACAGGTGTCTTTCCTCCAGCAGAGTAACACACAATGGACAGACAGCAAGGCAGAGAAATGAGTCTTGGAGCTCAATATTGGTACAAGGTCCTTTCCCCCAAATCATGCTGGCCCTTCAAAAACCACACTGTGTCCTCCCTCTCCAGCACCTGGTCCATCAGCTTCAGCTGGATCACAACAGGGTGAGAAAAGGTTCTGAGACATGAGGGGGGATTAGGCCACCTTGTCAGGCCAAATTCAGACACCTCACAAGCACATGGCATCACTGGGGAAGGAAACAGGGATTTGGCCCTTCATATGGGGATGAAATTTATGCTAAAGACAAGGTAAAGTCAGGGCAAACCCCTCGTGCATCACGGTGTAACAATCTGCATGAAAACACAGCTATTGATATAATCAGGTTTCCCATCCCTAACATTCATCTTGTTCTTCTCTTGCTTTAATTTTTACTGATAAGAGGTAGCTCATTATTTGGGGGGGAAGGGGAGGGTGCCTGTGTTTTTTTCACATTAAATTGTGGCAGCGGTGTGCAGAGAAGCACGGCACTTCCCCTCTCTCACCGGGTAAGCTGCAGCACAAAGGCTTGGGGCTGATCTCACATCCTCTCCAACAATTAAAAGTCAAGGCCAGCAGCACAGCCAAAACTTGACACGCTCTTTTAGAGAACAAAGGTCACTAGATTGAAGTCTTCACTCCCTGCTTTGGCTGAAGCAGCATGAAACATCCTCTTCAAAACCAAAGGCAGTTGAATCTTTATCAGGTGATGATGGCTTTTTGGAGAATAAAGACAACTGCCCTCTGTGTCTTCCCTCCTACTGCTCCACAAGAAACCTTCGGGCTGCCTAATTAGTATAAATCATTTTCCAGTAAGTGCTTCTGCCCCATGTCGGCCTCATCAGACACCAGGCCCAGAGATAAAGGCTTGATGGCCGCGATAGCCGCGCCGGGAATGACGGCTGAAGGAAGCCAGAAGCCGGACGGTCACAGCCATGGTCGGCCCCAGCTCCCCCAGGAGCAGAGCAGGCTGAGGTGGTCACTGCAGGTGTGCAGGTGTGACCTCCACAGCCAGGAGACAGGGGCTGGAGGGGACAACAGCTGGGCAGGAAATGAGCCAGAGAAAGGCTACATTAGAAACCACAGCGCTCTCAGTGCTTTTGCGCAAATAGCACTTCTTGGAAGATTAAATGAAATAAAAAGTCATTACATGGTTAAACGGCTAATTTCATGGCTACAGTCATAAAGCTGACAGAAGCCAGAGCAGCCACAGGGAGGCCCTGTCCAAGCCTGACAGCATCAACACCCTCTCAAGAATGAGGCTTCACTAAGTAATTTGGTTTGGGCTAATTTAAAACCAATCCTCGAGCATCTTGCTTGGTCAGGCCAGGAGGCCCACTCTTGAAAGAGTCCAAAAGATAGACTCAGCCATCTTCTTGCCCATCATGGGGTAGGACTAAAATCCATCCCAGACTGTTTGGAGGTTGCTGCTTGCTGTCCCTTCTTAATGCTCCCTGCTTTGCCTGGCACACTGAAATCCTTACACAATTCAAAGGTAACCTCCAGCGCGAGGAGACTTTGTGTGGCTGGCGAACAAGGCCTAACACGATCCCAGCTCCACCTTATCTGGTCAAAACAAGGATGGCCCAAGAGGAGAACCTACAATGGTGGCCTGAAACTGCCATGGGTTTCATCCTACTCTTTCCAGTGCCTCCGACAGACTCCGGCAGTGCAGACTGACTGCATTTTCCCGCACACTTCAGCTCACTTCTAGCACAGATTTTGTCCCAGCAGAGAGCCTTCCCAGCATCTTTCCAGCCCATAGGGAAAACCCTCACAAAAAGGGTATTTTTAGGAGCTGTTTCCTCCTATCAATCTGAAGAGCAAGTGGCATTTCCCTATCATTAGCCCAACAAAAATAGAAAGCACAAGGCACCACAGCGTCAGACCTCTCACTTCCACAAAGAACTCAGAGGCCTGGGCTCTTCCACACTCAGGCTCAGATTGCAAAGATGAAACCAAGAAACCCCCAACAGCATCACAAAAGCATTGGGATGCCCCTATGAACTTGGAGAGATCTAAGCTCAAAGCAACACTGAAGCAAAAATCAAACGGACTCCTTCCTCTCCTTGTTGTGTGGTCACTCTGATGTGGGGAGAAGGAAGATTCAGGTCATTAAATCACCTGAAAATGTTCTGTTGCCTTACTTTTCAGTAGCGCAATGAGTCTGATTGGCCCAGTGCAGGCAGAGAAGAGTGAGATGGCAGCAGACAGCCAGCAGCAGGAAAGGATGTGGGGAGAGAAGGGCCTCCAAAACGAAACTCAATGGAAAATACCATTTTTATATGAAACAGCCTCTGCTGACAAATAGTTCTTTGTCCCAACACAAAGAGCATGCTTCAGGCATGAGTTGCTAAGACAGAATTTCCCCCATGCAATTCCCTGCTCAAGATATGCTGCAGAAGCCAGTACTGCCTCCATGTGCCCTACCTGCTCCGGGGTGAAGACAAAACATTTCCAGCCGTGTCCTTACATAAATAAGTTCTCCATTTTGCGCATTGATCTACTCCACTTCTGCTCAGACAAACTCAAAACCTCCCTCCAGTCCCACTGAAGTGAGAGGGGCTGCACTGCTGGGACTCAAGCAGAACCACTCCTCTCCTCAAAGCCTCACCTGTGTTAACCGAGGCTCAGAAACCATTTGATAAAACATGATGTAGCTTTGATCAGGCCACGCTTATTGACCCCTTAAATTCCAGCATGTAAATTAAGTTTTAAAAACTATGTCTCCCGAAAAAAAAAATCTTAAGTGTGGGGGAAAAAACCCCCAAATTTTCTTCAGTTTTCTTTCATGTGATACTGATAATATTCTAAAAGACGAATTGATAGAATAGAATAAATTGTATTTTACCTCTGGGATCAACTCGCTTAATACTGTTCGGATCCTCCATCCAAGTTTATCCCAAGAAAACCGGAGTCAGGTTTATCAGACATTAATTTCCTATATTAAAAAAAAAAGTCTCACCTCTTCCTAAAAATAGTGATTAAAAAAAATTGATGAAGAAGTCATAATGGATGAACACACATATGCATTCACCCTGCTCCTTACTAACCACAGTCCCTAACAGGAGATAATGGAAGCTGCTTTCAAACGAAATGTCTAAATGGGCCTAGAGCTTGTTTTCTCCAAACTCAGCCAGGCATTACTGCTGCCACAGCCACTTTCAATCAAGCTTTTACTGCAAAGGAAAACAAAGGAAGAAGTTAAATCCATGGGAGATTTCCAATGAATACTTAAAAATCTTTTCATGGGACAGAGTGAGGGAACTCTGTACCAGCAATGACCTCAGAAATCTTGTGAGTTCACTCCATTGCAGGCTGTTCCCTCTCTCCCCTAGGTTTTAATTAGCTAATTCAAGGCCTTGTATGGAGGAGGAAAGAGTAGTGCTTAAGCAGCAGAAAGTTCAGCTGAATTTGCTGTGTGCTTGGAATTTAATAGACAAACACCAAGATCCTTTTGGGGACTGTCATTTCCCACAGTTAAAGGTGGACATGAGGCCACTTGGAGCCGTTCAAAGGACCAGGGACACAGACAGTGTCTTCTCATATCAAGAATATGCCCAGATTTGTGAGCCATCCTACACCTTCCACGGGGAGAGGTGCTGCCACGCTGTCCCCACACAAATCTGTGGCTGTGCAGACACACAGCACACCCGAGGCATTCTCCCTGTGGGCCTGCTTCTCCCCCCACAAGCTCTTTTCATCCGCCTGAGGAACAAAGCCAGCGGCTGAAAGATCCAGCAAAAGTGCCTTGTTACGCAGAAGAAAGAGATACTTTAACTCAGCTGTCAATAAGTTTTGCCCATTTACATGTGTGCGGAACACTTTGAATAAATTACGTTTCCAGGATTTAGCTCCGCGACAAAAGGGGACTTACAGCTCCAAGGGAGAGGAGGGGGACGAGGGGGAAACACATTCTGCACAAGACAAAATCCCTTCCAGAACCATGAGGGCAAACTGGGTTGGCGTTTTCCTTTGACGAGCACGGCTTTTACATCACTTGCAATCTATTTTCAGACACATTTTCTGCATTTGCATCAAGCACAGAGAGTCACTTCCACATATGGTCTCTGTGGGGGTGAGGACAGCATGGTTTTGCTTTTTTAATTAGAGACACAGCAAAAGTAAAAACAATGGGGGAACCATGGGGTGCTGCTGATGTCAGGTGGAGCTGTGCCCCTCAGGGGACCAATTTTACTTGGAGAGTGAAATCTGCTGTTCCAGCTCTTAGCAGAACCAGCAGCCAACAGAAGTGCTTACAAGACACTGGCTGGGGTTTGTATCTTACTTTAAATACACACACGTGTCCCCAGGTGACTACTCTGAAGAAAATTTACCTGTGGGGAGTGAAAGAGGAGGATGCAGCCTGTTACATCACCATAGGGCAGGAAAAGCAGCTTTCTCATGGACCAGTCCTCCTACACCAGGGGAATCACTTCAGCATTTTGCTGAGCAAGACACTCTAAAGAGGAAAAAACTCACTGGGGTAAAGTCAGTGGGATTTGTTATGAAAAAATTGGGAAATTAGGTTTTCTGCTTATTGAGAGAAGACTACCAGATATAAGAGTCTCACCTCTATCCTCTACTTGCTCGCAGGGACATAATCATACAGAGAGATGCTAGAAAGGATTTAATGAAACACAGGTTTGTGCCCCCACAGCAGACCCAGCAGATGACGCTCCCAGCTCTGTGCCAGGAAGGACAGACCAGCCACTCTAATGGCACACGCTGATCCTCACATCCTTCAAATTGTAGTGCCATGAAATAAAGCCTGGCTGCCTTCCAGGGTTGCACTGGTCACTGACTTTAATAAAAACAAGCGAAGTAAAATAGATCCATGAGGCTGAAAGATCAGGCAGGTTCCCCACAAAAACAGCAACTGAAAATATCTGCAGCTGACAGGCTCCACTGTGCTTCGATGGCAGCAGCTTGGGATGGGCAGCCAGAAAGAGCTAAAGACTACCTGAAACCTCCCTCCTCAAAGGCAGCAAATGTGAATTCCTGACCTCCCTGATATGAAAACCAAATACGCTGAAAGCAAGAGAAAAGGAAACCACCGACATCACAGCTTCGTGTTTAATATCAATGGGAACACGCAGAACCTTTCTTCACTGCTTCAAACAAACGAGTGACTCATTCCCTTCACAGCAGCAACCCTCACAGCCACTGCCAGCCAAAGAAACAACGTGGAAAAAAGAAAAATCCATGTCAGTTAGGTGAGTTCTCTGCCCCCAGAACCCACCAGTGAACGGTGCCTGACAAATGACACAGGGAAACTTTTGAAAAATGTCTCATCATCCAAAATACCCTCTCTGCAATTACCACCCGGAGCCAGTAAAAACCACTGCCAGAAGCGTGCCGATTTCCATGCTCCTAATCTTATCTGTGGAAGAGGATCCAGGGCATCAACTTCACTGATGTTTCCAGGAAGAGGAGCCCTAATCAAGCATTTCTGCCCATGAATAACAGACAAGGAATGTCTCCGCTTGGCCAGCAGTAGCCTGTGAAAAATTAAAAAAACATTGTAAAATCGGCTTTGGAAGCAGGGAGAGCTGAGGGGTGATTGCTGTCTTATCTCCACCAGTACAGATGCTGGAAGGGCAAGGCTGACCCACTGACAGCTGTCACTCCTAGACAGCCTAACCAAATCCATGAGAGAACTGGCCTACACTGCTGGATGGCCATCAGGCAAAATGGAGTTCTCTGCTAACAGATGGGGTTTTTGTTAATTAACAGAGTGGTAATAATCACTGATTTTCTTAAAGCTTCAGCTGCTGTGCAATGCAGATGTTACAGTCAAAAAACACCCATGTTTTTCAGAGAACTCTGAACATGCAACAGAAATAGTCAATGGATCAGGCATGAACCTGAGACTAACCAGACCCAGAGTGGGCACTGGCCCTTTAGCTCTGGAAGGCACCTAACAGGCCAGGATGACTTTTTACTAGAGAATACCCCTGAAAAAGAAAAGCAAACGTTAACAAGCCCTTTTTCACGCCAGCTGGGTCTGCTCATTCCCAACCAAACCCCGCGATTCCCGCACGGTTAGCAGAGAGTACTGCATCTGCCAGGAATAATTGCTAACATTGGAGTGCCTGTTCCTGAGCAAGTAAAAGCACTTCCAAGGGCATTTGTGCATGCAGGTTTTGCCATGGCACTTTCTTAGAGATCTGACAACGCACAGCAAAGGGTCAGCAGTTCTCTCTGGAAGGCTGTGCTGATATCTGCTGCAAGATAACGCACCCTGAAGTCAAAGGAACTTACTTATTTTCTAGGCTCGTTATCAGTTGTTATTGCAAGCAAAGCAGTACTATGTCAAATGCCCCTTCGTTCTGACCTTCCCATGGGCAGGACCCACTAAGATCTCACGGAATGTGAAATAATCATTAATACACTCTCTGGCAGTGCTAATAAATCATATAGCTCCACGTCTTTTAACAAAGCCATAAACCTCTACCAAAGACACACCAATAAACTGCACATTCGAGAACCATTCCACCCCCAGCCTCTTCCCTCACATTCCAAAAATGCAGAAAAGCAGCAGTGACGTTGGCTCCATCCTCTAATCCCCAAATCCCTCAATTACACGGAGGGAGCTGAAGATAACACAGATTTAAAGACCTAAAAGGAAGCTTCTTTCAGAGGTAGAAGAAAGGTGTTATATCAACAATCCTGGGTAATGGATTCATTTACCATGACACTTCTCCCTGTGCAGACAGACAGGCAATACAACATCTACAGACATTATGCCTCCCATTCAAGCCCTTCAGAGAGGGGTTTGGTGGTACCTGAGCCTTCTGCAATGAGCTGAATTTCATGCCATAAGGAAAAGTTTTGCCTGTGTAAGGAAATGGACTGGCTCACATATTAATCCTTCTAACTCTCACTGAAGCCTGAGGGTAAATTCACATATATTGGCTTTAAATTAGCCTTTCCTTTTCCACTTCGAAGAAGCCATTCCTGATTTACACCAGAACATGCTCTAAACCAGATCCCATCAGGCCTCCTTCACCACTCATTTCAGACACACAGAGCAGAGGCACCTGAGGGGTCCCTCATCTGTCCTTACAGGAGGAAAAGGCGCTTTTAGGGTATGACACACCTCAATCCCACACAGGTAAAAAGTGGGATAAATAAATCTCGCTCTGCAGCATAGCAGGGGTTGGACGAGCTTCTCTCCCTCCCAGTGTCAAAGTGACCATTGGGGCTCTGCACAGAGCACTTTCTCTTGGTGGCTTTTTCCAACTGCTGCCACGATTGCATGCTCCCTTTGGTGACAGGGGGACTCCAGGCCATGGTGTCCATCTTTTCCAGTTCACATGGAGCAGGAGCTGCTCTGCCAGCCCTGTTTCAGGCCATGGTGAAGGCCACCAAGTCCTCTGCGTGCGTCACCAGCCTTGTCAGCAAGGGCAGGATCTGCAGCACGAACTCAGAGAGGAAAGTTTTGCTTCCAGCTCCTGATCCACCACACACAACTCCTCCTCCCGGATCCAGCTACAATCCCTCTGCTAGGACTCTAAAAAAAAAAGTTGTTTTCAGGGTCACTGTGAAATGATGTTGTTTTCAGCAAGCAGAACTGCCTGAACCTAATTTACTGTACATCCTGTCTGTGCTTCACAATGAAAACACCACACAAGGTTGCAGGTCAGACCTCCGAAGCCCCTCCTGCTTGTGATGCTAATTCCTGCATGGTGATGAGAAAGCCCCAAGGCCTATTAATCCTTCCCACTCTGGGACATAAATTGATCACCAGAAGGAAGGAAAACCACCTCTTCCCTTAAACGCATCAAATATTACACACATAGGAGCAAGGAACTTGTGTGTGAAGCTTCCAGACGCAGCTACTTTGCTGACAGTGACCAAAACATATCACAGGAATGTCCTTGGATGTTTAACTGCGATGTGTCCTCAGGCACACCTGGCAGGGAGGAGCTGGGGGCTTTGGGTAAGAGTGGCTGAGGATTTTAAATAGCTGTGGAGTGAGACAGAGCCTGTCCAGCTCTAAAAACTCATTGTGAGGAAAAAAGCTCACAGGGGACTTGCCTGTGATTCACCTGTAGGCTTTAATTACCGGCACTGCATGCAGATATGTATGAGTTATATACAGCTATGGCAGCATCACCACCAGCTATCCCAGGAACTTAAACACGGCCAGGACTCAGCTCTTGGGCTCATCTAAACTGAGGGGCCGAACTCCCATTACAGTCTGCAGAGAGATGGTCAATTCTGGCTCAATGCCCTACTCACCAACATCCCCACCAGCTCTGAGGGCAGCTCCAACACCGACACATAAATAATTTCATCCATTTCTCATGGTGCCTTGGCTTCAGGCTGCAGGACAGCATTCCCATGCCTGGTGGGGTGAGCCCCATGGAGAGGACAAAGGGGTCCCCTGGAGCCCCTTCCCCACTTACAAATACCTCCTCACACTCCCCAGTGGTGCAGAGGCTCCCTGCCCACCCACAGACTCAATGCACCAGCACACCTGGATCAGAAAATCATCTGCAGACCTGCAGATTCAACGGGATCAGTTCTACCTGAGCAGGAGCACAGGGAGGGAGCCAAGCCCATGGGTTCCTCTGGACTGTCCTGAAGCTCCTTCCAGGCAGAAGGCAGCATGAGAGGGGAGGCAGTGAGGGGAGCCCCGTGGGCAGGCAGGAGCTTTCAGAAACGCTTTTTCATCCTCACTAAATCCTCTATCCAAACCTTTCCCTTTTGCTAAAAGTCTCTGCAAACACTAGCAAAACCTTTCCCGTTAATCTTGCTCCATCTCGCTAAAACAACACAGACTGTCTGTCTCCAGGGAAGGCTGTCACAGGATATGGGGGAGGAATATATCATTTGTAATGTACGGAAATATAACTTACATATATCAAAGGCATTTGCTGCAAAAAAAAACAAATACGCAGCAGAGATTGGGAGGCCAAACCCCCACTGCCTTCAAGCTACTGTGCTTAGCAATCGTGTGAGCAACAGCCTGAGCAAACCCAATTAATTTGATTTGTAGATTGCACAGATTAGCAATTGTGTTCCAGTGGTAAATCCCACAAGGAGCCCCTCTTGCTTACGTTTCTGTACAGCTCATTCGTTACCCTAATATGTAAAGGCACCTATCTAAATCCCTTCCATTTATTTACTGCCAGGTATGCAGCTCTGCTTCCGACCAGGATCTGGGGAGACCTCTGCAAATTTCAGTTCTGAAAACTCTCCAGTGTCTGTGTCAGGAATATAAGCAAAACCCTTGACCCTGAGGCACTGAGTGGCTCAATTGAGCTGTTTACAGACAGTCTGGAAAACAACTGAACTGTCTGTAGGACACTATTCCTGATGGGCATCACACTGTAGCCACCAGCCATGCCAGGGCTTCTGCACCCTCCAACACCTCTGGCTTCATGCAGATTTAACATTCAACGGGTTCAGAATCAAATGTGAGACCCTTTGCATGGTAACAACCAAAAAGAGGGCCACTTGAGCAAAAAGAAACACCTCACTCTGAAAAGTGAAAAATGTTGCATGACCTACTGTTAGAGCAAAAATTATTCTTCCAGCTTTATAAGAAGTTATCTCCTAAGTTAAAAAGCCTCATGCAGAAGTATATAGTCAAAGCTGTATGAGATTCTAGAAATGTTTGTTTAAAGCCAGAGACGTCCCTTTAAAATGAGGTCTGTGAAGCTGGGAAAAAAAAAAAAAACAAACCAAACAAACCAGTGACAACAGAGGGGTAGGGAAAGCTTTTTTCCTTTTTTCCTGTATCTACTAAAGAAACATGTTCTGCTGGTTAAAATAAGAAAAGCAAGATTCTAGTGATACTGACTGGATTTCAATATTTCTAAAAACACGAGCACTTCATAAATACACTGAAATATTCTGTCATCGCCAGACAGAACATGCCGGTTTTCTATAAACATAGACATCTGGCAGTGGTTTCTTCTACTGCTATAGATTTCTGGTGTGAAGAACATTATTCTGTAAGCAAATGCATGTTGGAAATTAATTTCATATGCAACAGGTTGCATTAAAGAACAAGAAAGATTTGCTGGGCAGAAGGATGTAACAAAAACAGCATTCCCATACTGCTCCTGACCCTCTCTATGAGGTTGCCTGCACGATACTGTAGCATAAAATATGTTCCTCCAAGCAGTGCTGTGAAGCTTAATTAAAGCACGCCCACAAATTGCACTGAAATTCAAAAAAGGGACTTAGTCTGGCATTGAAATTCCAGCCATGGTGAAAAACCGCTGACAAAACAATGAATATTAAATATCAGTGAGTAACAGCCTGCTTGGTACAAACCACCTGAGGGGTGCCACAAGCGACAGCCAGGTATATAAAATCCAGTGCTGTAGGGCTATGCTGTGACTTTCAGTCTTTTTTTTTTTTGATAGGATTTCCAGTCATATCTATGTCCTAATCTGACCCATGGTACAATCATCCACAAAATTGCATCAGACAGAGGGCAAGATAGTAGGAAGAAATTCTTTCCTGTGAGGGTAGTGAAGCACTGGAACAGGTTGTCTCATCTCTGGAAGTGTTCAAGGTCAACTTGAGGGGGCAACCGAGTGGAAGGTGTCCCTGCCAATGGCAGGGGGTTGGAACAAGATGATTTTTAAGGAGTCTTGCAATCCAAACCAGTCTAGGATTCTATGACTCTAAAAAACTGGGGACACACGGGGTCATTACGAAGAGGTGAGCATGGGGGGAACACCTTACTTCACCAGGTGGAAGGGCTCACCTGGGCTAAAAATGGACCCTAACCTCCCACTCTAAGGGTGACAGAAGACATCTCTGTGTAAGAGCAGGGGCTATGTTTTCTATCCAAATCTGCTTTGCTCACAAAACTCCCTATTACAAAGTCATTAGCATCTGCAGATAGATCAATTTCTGACTGGAAAATTTTCCCTTCTGGTTAACATAAGCCAAGCGTAAACACTCCCTCAGAGGTTAACAAAAGCCAGCAGCCCAAACAGGGACAACTCTGCAAGAACAGGGGAGTGGGAGTCAGGGAGAAGTTGAAAAGACAATTTATCACAGGTTTTCATACACCTAAACACATTCCTGCCAGTGATCAGGCATTTAGAGTGACTCTGTATTGCTCCTTACGCCCTTTAAACCCTGTTTGGGGGAATATTTTGCAAGTGGAAACATCAAAACAACAGATCCCAGAGTTACCCTCAGCATCCAGCCCCCACTGCCCACCTTCCCCACTCCCTTCAGTAAACACTAATTCCCCAGCTCCACCAGACCTTTTTTTTTTCCTTCCAAATCACCCTAAAAGCATTTTGGTACCAAAGACAAAGAGAAAAGCAGGGGGGACACACTAAACCCAAAGTCTCCAGACAGCTCTCAGCGTCTGTCAAATGCTTGCTAAAAAATCCAAATAAAGACAAACCCAAGAAGCCTGGATACCATGTGTTATCTTTGCAGGCTGGCTGCCGCCTTATCAGCTCTGACAGAACCCAGCATTTAAGAAAAATTCAGTAGTCTTTGGGTGGAAGTTAGTTCCTAAAAAAAACACGCAGCCAAATTGCTGGAAGTTGGTACAAGAGGAGAGGGTGAGTGGGTAAGAGACGGCCTGAAAGCCCCACTATCGTCGTGCTGCTCCCTCTCAGGAAATACATGGCCATGTAAGATTTTTAATTATTTGTTCATAATTCACTCCTCACATTTCACACCCATCGCACAGGCCAAGAGCTACAAGGGTGAACAATGGCTCAAAATGCTGCTTGCTCACTTTAGGAATGAGAATGGAATGGAATTAGGATAGAATCCAGGCAAAGCCACCAGCTCTCAGTACCAGGTTTTCAAGCTCTTCAGAAATGGATGAAGATCTTCTGATCGTGACTGATGCTGGTCTTAAGTGCCACTGTCCTGATGGGGAGGATAGATGTTTTGTCCCCATCTTCACTTATAAAAAAGATGCTCCTTTTGGATATAGTCTCCATGGAAGAATTTGGATGTTAAGGAGCACTTTTTTCACGAAAAGCAAAAGTTCTGTTTGCTCTCACATGTACCTCACCACACAAAGATTTTGGCAGCCACCTCACACAGGAGTTGGACTTTTCCTTTGCAAAGGTGTGAAGGTCCTGCTCTTGAAAAAGTTATAAAATAGTTATAAAACACCTTTGCTTGACATTAATTGATGGGTAGAATGAGTTAGCAAGAGAAGAGCTGTCTCAAGGCCAAGGGCTGCTTTTCAGAGTCTCATTTGTAACGTGACAGAGGGAACAGCTGGGGGAAGGAATCAGCCTCTTCTCAACCCCAGAGGGAAAGACAGACAGACAGACAGACATTCCCTGGGGAGCTGCCCTGGCATTACAAGCCCCTCTGATAGAGGGTGAGTAGCCTTCTACCTCTGACCTGACCCTTTCTCCCCAAGAGAGTCCTCACAAATCTTCCTCAGCAGCTAGCAAAACCTGAAGTGACACAGCTGGGCTCCCAAAATGACCCTTTTTCTTTATTTTATTTTCAAGTTTTGCCCAAGATAACATGCAGGGGAGGCAGAGGAACAAAGCAAAGGGAACTGCAAATGTGGAAGGTCCTCAGCAAGTATTTCTTTAAATACAAGCAATCTCCAAGTGCTTGAAGTAAGTATGTGCCTAAACACTTGGAAAAATGGTGTCTGACAACAGACTTCTGTAGTTGCAAAAGTGCATTGAAATCCTGGGGTTTGGACCTCCTCTAGTGTGCCTCCAGTGTTGTGCTACATGGGTTTCAGTGGATCCAAACAGGAATGAATTCAAATAGATGTGTCATACACTATTTTCTGTGTTTTATTTGACTTTAATTACTTCTTAACAGTACTGCTGTTTGAAAAACCTTTCTCAATTGAGGGTGTTGGTTCTGCCTAGGGCTGCTTGGCCCTTTTCCACTGAAATGTCCTTTCAACAACCACCAGAAGCCTCTGCAAGGAAAATGTAATCTTTTGGAAGATCTCTTTTTCTGTGACTGTGTGAAAATTTGCCTCTCTCAACTCTCTTTCCTTCTCCCAGATTTTAGATTGGTTGTTCTTTCCACCTCTCTAGAAGGTGGAAACCCCTGGTGGGCTCCAGCAGGATGTGGAACAACACCTGGGAGCAGTCAGACTTTGTTGGTAGCATAGATGAAGACACTCTGATGACGACGAGGATGATAATAATAGTAATAATGCTTGAATAATCTGTGTATTTTTTTTTATTCCAGGACTTTTGATGGCTGTTTCCATAAAAAATGAGCATGGTGCAATGCCTACCTCTCCCTGAAGTCAATGATGCCTTGTACCCAGCAGAGAGGGAACAACTGGATTTGCAGTTCATGCATTTGAACCACGGTGGGTGTTCAGTGCAAGGCTCCAGCCTGTGCATGAACAAATCTTTGCATCTATTTCACCTTGGGCACCGACTCGAGGTTTGGGGACAGAATTATTGGCCTGGTGGGTCTGTACTGCAGCAGCAGCAAGAAACCCTTTTCAGGGCAACATCTGCTTTGTACAGGGTGCAGCCAGCAAATATGGGATTTCACCTTTCTGAGGGGTACACGGTAAATAAAACTCTGCTGACCACTGGGTCTGGTTTTGGAGGGGCCCTTTGTCAGAGTAAAACAAAGCCTCTATACAAAGAGCTGTTGCATTTAACACTGTAGCTGTCTGCTGTTCGTTCTGGGTTTGACAGCCCTTACCACAACGACAGGGCTTTGGTACAATGAGGACTTCCAGGCACTCAACCCAATCTAAAAAAAAATAAACAATAAAATCACACCAGCTATAATAACAACTTCACCTTATGCTGTGTTCATCGTATCAATCAAAACCACTGCTCATTTGCTGACCTGCCCTCTGAGAGCAACATTAAAAATTTCAGATGCTGCAGTCCTCCTCAAGCTCTACTTTAATATCTGTCTTGTAAATACCCTCCAACACATGCCACAGACACAAGGCCCTGACTCAGTTTTAACACTGGGTTAATTACAGCAAAAACCTGTTCAATTACTTTGGAGCATTCTTCATCTCCCACAGACAAGTTATTGGGTTTGCAGTGTGGGGTTATTTTGTACTTTATAGTATCTGCCTTACCCTTGTAGAGGCAAAAGGGAAAGTGCCTGTAAGTATACAAACAAAAAGATCCAAATCAAAATGCCATCAAAATTCATTCAGGGTTATTCCTCGCTGCTGTTATTTCAGTTAGTGTCTGATAACTAAGCCGTCCCCTTTTTTCTTTCAAACACTTGTCTCAGTGCAAGTCTGATGCTGTTTTTCCTTCTGGAGAAAGAAACCCCAGAGATGTATTTTCAACCTCCCGGCTCAGTGTTTCCCGGATATTTTGAATCAGGGACTGTTGCCAAGATTCACATTTTCCCCAGATCACCACACACCCTCACACTCTCAGCTTAAAGCCACCACAGATGCAGGGACAGACCCTGGAGTGGTTCTTACTGCCCTGTTCCTGCTGTCCTTCTTGCAGTCCATGAGCCAGCATGGGAACCTAAGCTTGTCCCCCTTGCACTGCCCGAGAGGGACCCATCGTCCAGGTATGAGAAGGTCTGGCAAATACTAAAGCATATTTAAGAAAAAAAAAAATCTTTTTCTTTCAATCGGTAGAGTTACTGAGTACCAGGTTGTAATTTTCACACCTGTACCGGAGTTTAGTCTTCCAAGGCAGAGCAACCCCAGCAGCCTCCATATGGATACTGATACATGCACCAGGATCTTTCCCTCCTTACAAAAAACTGGATCAAGAGGCAAAAGCCAGTTTCTCCAGGGTGCTGGGTCATGTTTCAGAAGGCTAGACAGGTGTCAATCATTCCTGGACAGAACTCATGCACCACGTCTCACTGGCCAACATAAACAGCCCCTTCCAGAAATCCCCTTAAAGTGTGGTTGATGCAGCCCTGCAGTGTTACCTGTTTAGCCTGCTGGCTCTGTTACTCTCCCTGGAAAAATATTTTAACCCACAGGGAGTGTTTTGCCCAAGTTGTTTTCTCTGCCTTATTTTGGCAGCCTGCTGAAGTGGTGTCAGTAGTCAGAAGTTCTGTAGAGACAAAGCCAAGCTTGAGGAGAAACTTCTGGGTGACATCCCACATCCACCTTGGCTCCAGGATGGATACACACTGTGCCTGGACCAGAGGGAACACCTGGTCACCAGTAGCACTGGTTGCAGCCACCTTTGCTGCCCGCTGTGCTTCTCGTGGAGCAGCTCCTTCCCTGCAGCAGACAATGCCATAGGCAGGCCAGCAAATGCTGACAGAATTAACTTGTGGTTTTCCATCTCCCCAAAATAATCCTTCTGCTTCAGAAGCCAAAAGCAGAGACAGAGGAAGGAAGACGTCACCCATTTCCCTATAAATTACTCCAGATTTCAAGGGATCATTGAGACAAACAGAAAATTGTCGTGATGCAGAGTGTGAAAGATGCAATCTCCCACTGCAGAAGGTCCAGCGATGCACTGCCCCTGACAGAGCTGAACCAAGAGCCAAATGTGATTTTTCGGTCTTCACATTCACTGCCCCCAGGCTATGTTACATTTTGCCCCGCGGACCTTGAGGTATTTGAGATTCCTAAAGAGTCATTTTATAAATGTTCCCATAAATATCCAGTCCTTCAAAGTACTGAGCCTTCCTGCCATAAGTGGGAATGGAAGAAAGGACTTGCTGCCTGTGGAGACACTGTGATACTCCACAAGCTCAGCCCATGCTCCTCCAAGAATTTAAACTATCACATTTTTTTCCAGACTGGCTTCCTGCCCGAGTTTCCTCCCCAAAACACCCACAGCAAGGTCAGAGGAGCTCTCCCCGTGGCACAAGTGAGTTACCAGGCTGGGAGCAAAGGAGGACAAGGACAGGCCAGTGATGGGGTCAAGTTCAGTCATCTTCAGCTGCCATGAAATCACACCTGAGAAGGATTTACTGCCAGGATCTGAGCGGCTGCAGTCAGGCAAAGGAAGGGGGGTCCTATTTGTGCATCTAATGACCCAACTTAGCAGGACAGAAACCAAGTGCTTGACCTTTCTCAACATCATGTGAAGCAAATGCTCCATATGACACGGCTCCAGCATTATCTACCAGGCACAGGTGCATGACTGCAATTAGAAATGACTGGCATTTCACACATAACAGCACCTTTCAACCCAACTCAGCCCATCCAAAACCACTCTGAGACTCAGTCACCATTTTCTTCCCACCCAGCCTCCCCAGCTCCCTTGCCAGCTCAAGCAACACCAAACAATTCCCTGTGAAGCCTCACAGCTGTTATTTGAAAATTAAATTGGAAGTCACAACACCTCCCTGCACGCTGGTAGATCTTACACTTGGCATTTGGTTTATCCCGACACCATTCCTCACCCCCACCCCTAAACCAACTTCCGCGGAGAACAATGCCGCCGGTTTGTGTCCACAACAGATTTATTCCCCCCTTCCCAGCAGCTCACAACGCCCGCACCTTCAAGGGGCAGTAGCTGCTTGAAGCGAAGGGCTCCTTCTGGTTTCTGGAAAGAAAAGGCTGCCCTCTATAATCAGGGTATTGTTCTCCCTAAATGGAGCCAGACTCTGTAAACACGCTCCTCTGCACAGCGCTGGGAGGGCGAATGCCAGCGTGTGTATACACACATGCAGGGAATGTGTCCTGTTCTAAACAACAGTAAATTATGTTAATTCATTTCCTCTGCCTAAACAGTGCTAATAAGCTTCGGGAAAGGAGGAGGAAAAAGTAAACAAGAGTCCGTTACAAAAAGGTGAGGGGGAGAGGTAACCAAATAACTCCACCAAATGTCTCCTCTGGGGAAGGACAGTCACATTACAGCTCAGACGGGCTCCACACAGCCCTCCCTCCGTCCTGTTGGAGGTGGAAATGTAACAGCAACAATTTCTTTCTTTTCTTTCATAAGGTCTCAGCCTGTTTGCACGAGTTCAATCTTGTGAAATGGGAAATGAGCCCCTACGAGTGCCCTGATCCACAGCGACTGCATCCCTGGGGGCTTTGCACTGCATGTGATGTGAGTGCTCCGGTGACCAAAGCCAACACGAATAGTCAGAGCCTACTTGTAATTTTCTAACAGGAAAATAATTTCACTAAGCAAACTGCCATGCTTTGACTCAAAACCCTGATTAGCACAGTTTGAAAACAGGGCAGCATACTGTTCTGGGAATTAACTTGCTTGACCCCTAGTCTATAATGGCACTCAAATAATCTGTGAGTCAGACCAAGTTGAAAAAACTCTTGGAAGACCACACTGAAAGAATTTACTGGATTTATTGGATTTTCTAGGATAAAAGAAAAATAAGCCTGGAACTCCACTTAGTCCATGGCCTTCAGAAAGACAAGCTTTTTCTCCTGACAGTATCTAGAAGAGGAACACTGCCTATGCTGAGCAGCACTTTTTGTGTCTCTTTTTATCTATTTCTTTTAATGCACTGGAAACTCTCAATAAATAGTCATAATTATTATAAATATGCAGGTCTATTGCTATGACTACTTTTGAGTAGCACCTTGCAATACCGTTCTTCTCTGCTGTTGATGGTAAAGTAAGGGACAAATTCCCAACCCTGTGAATCTACAATCCTCCTCCCAACAGGAACACTCAAGGGGAGGAGAGCCCTGAATTTAACTTGAGTTTAAATATCCAGAGGCTACTTTACCAATTGCATACAAGGACTAGTCTGGTGTTTCCAATGAATTTCCAAAGACAAGAATAAACCTGTGTCCATCACCATCACAAAATACTTCTTGAAATCCTCCAAATCGTCTGGCCTACTCCTATCTGAGCAAGCCGGAAATCAGGAAAAGCATTCTGCCTTAGGAATTCAAGCAGGACTTTGCTCTGGTCTAGATAAAACACTGACCCATCCCTACCTTATGGTTTCTGCAGCTCCTGAGCAAAACGCTGTCACCAGCCTCTACTACTTATTTGTGCCTCTTTGTATCCCAGAAACAATAGCTGTGTGCTCAGAGCAGTGGCAAACACCTTCCGAGAACAAATCCAGCAATTAGCAATCAACTGTCCAAAGCCAGCTCCCTGCATATGCAAATATCTCCCTAACAGGTTTACAATTCTTTGTCAATCAAACAAGGAAAAGTAAAGGACCTGTTTACTGTCCTGACGGTGATTAAGTTGAAAGTTTCACTCTCATTAGCCCTTAATGAAATTAGCCCTGGCAATACTGCATTTCTGATTGGCTGGGAATAGCAGGAGGAGGAAAGATACTCATCAGCTCTGATCTGTTATTCTAGTTTTATATTAACTATTGCAGATCATGATGAACCCTCCCATGGCGTGGTGCCACCCTGCACAGAACTGAAACTCAGCCTGGTCTTACGAGGCTCCAGTTTCTGCTCTCTGGTAGGATTATATATTTAAATCCTACTCACACCTACTCAGCCACAACCCACTGAACCTACAGGGACTATCACCTTTGTAATCCAACCCTGAACATTAAAATACGAAATGACTTATCAGAGCATGGAGCCTGACCTCCATATGCTGGAGGAGCTGTCAACTCCTCTCCAGTTTTTCCATTTCAAACTGCCTAAAAACACATTAAACACTTCCCAACATTACTTGTCTGGATAAAGAGACACTGTTATTGTCACCAAAATGTTGTGTTAGCCTGCAGAAGAACAAGAGAGCCCAGAAGGTGAGCAAGGTGGCTCACAGCACTCTCTCTGAACGGTATCCACACCCTGCAGGAGTTAGAGCCACCAGTTTAACACTGACTGGTCAATGACAAACAAGCATCCTTCCTTCCACACAGAGTCTGGAGTGTCCCTGGGGAGATATTCCACAATGTTCAGAGGTTCATCCTGTTACTCATTAACCCTTCCATCCTTGACACGCAGTTCATACACCTGTAGCTCATCTGGCACTGCCATTGCTTAACCACCAGTTACAGATCTGTCACAGATCTGAGTTAACAGACCTGAGAACAGCCACCGAGAAAAACAACTTCCTCTGTTACTCCAACTCACACAAATCTGTTAGAGAGGAAGGAGGAGGGAAAGAAACCTGTTCGCAGGGCTCCAGCATCTGCAGCAGCCTAACTCCACTACTTTAGCTTGTGCAGCTTTGGTGAGCCTGAACAGCTTTCCCTTTTCCCTCTTTTGTGGTTAATTTGGCCTCACCCCATTCACTTCTGTCTAGAAAAAAGGAGATTACAATCCACACAAAGCAATAGAAAAACAGTAGCTAGCACAATGAAGGCACCCCTTTTACATCACAAGGCTTTTACTCAGAGTCACATATTGGTCAAAAGCCAATCAAGTCTCACACCTGTACGTGGGGGCACCTGGGAGGACACAGGAGAAGAGAGAACTACAGCACAGACTTGGAAAAGCTGCATCTCAGCATCCTCTTCAGAGGCACACACTGCCTGCTTGAGATCCTCTCCCAGGCACCAGCAGGCCTCAAGAGCAGGGGTACACTAACTAACCTGGACTAAACGTTCTCTTGGAGGTTGGCTAACGCATTTCCCTCCACGTTCCCCTCCAGCTTTTTCCCTCTCCCAGTATCCTTGGAGATACTAACTGGCAGAACTAACAAGCCCAAAGTTACCACAGAGATGTTGTGCCAGTCCACACTAATATCTAACTCTTGAGGTCATCAGGTCAGGGGGTGTGTGGAGCAAACCCAGCAAAAAGAATATGAATTTTTAAAAATGTCCACACTTCCCTATTTGTCTGCTGTTCCTGTGTTTTTATCTGACAGGCACAAATACTGATGACTCCTAAAATACCCACCCAAGTCAATGCCACCCAAGTGGCATCTAGGGTATGACACCTCTTGCATTACTCACTTGATAGGATACTCAAGAGTGTGAGAATCTCTCATGAAATAAATTTACCACATGTGAAATTATTTTGTGTCCCATCGAGCTGGAAATCACTTGTAGAGAAGCTGAGCATAGACGTGCAGCCATCCTGAGAAACATTAACCTGCTCCAAGGAGCCTCTGTTCCCAATTTACATTTTTCTTCTTTCCTTAGTGAAGCTCAAAATTAAGTTTGAGCACTTAATAGAAGAAGTAGCCTGGAGTTATTGGCTGAATTTCTTCATGAAAATTGGAGTGGCTGGGATGAAATAACATCAAGTTCCTCGCAGCATTGCAGGATGCTGTGTTTCTGCTGTGATACAAAGGGGACACAGCAATCAGAGCAACCAACCAAACTCCACACAGACCAGGTTTATTTGACTGGGAAGGGGGAAAAAAAATAAAAATCAGAGATGGGAATAGATTTGGCAACAAACAGCATACATTCACTTATTAAATAACACTCAGGCCAGCCTTCAGCCCCTCCATACCCAGAACACTGCCCGCAAGATGGCTCTCTGTCTTTGGGGATAAACCTCTCTGCGGCAACCCAAAGTTTAAGCAGTGAATTTCCAAATCGTTTTCAGCCCCAGCAGCGCACGCTCCACCCACCAGCCAGAGCTGGCAGGCAGTTGCAGCAAAAGGTGCTTTTCTAGAATAAAAAAAGTGAGTCTAAGCTGTCCAGCCAAGCAGGCGAGCTGTACACTTAGCCCACATCTCCTTTGCTGTCACACATGAGGTGGATATCGCAGATAACCTGGGTAAGTCATCCTTCAGGGATGGATCCAAAACCTATGGGAGTGTGTAGGAGTCACAGCACCAACACTCAGAGGCTCTGAATCAGGTCCTAACCTGTTACAACTGACATGGGCTGCACCTGCCTATCTCATACGACATCGGGACAGCACGATCACATTAATCAAGCCTGCTTTTGGAAATATTTTTCTTCTACCATAGTACCACAGTTGCTATGAAAGAGCACAGACTTGCATCAGACAGAGGTCTTTGCAACTTCTGCATTCGCACTGTCTCCACTCTCAAAAAGTCCCTCATATGACCAAAAATGTTTCACCTGGTTGCAAAAGATTAGAACAGGTGAACACAGCTAAACAGGTATGGAGGCATTATTATTAGAGAAAGCTCAAAGTAAAGGCTGATTACAGAGAACAAGATAAGGAATAAAAATCCAAATTAAATGTTCCAAACAAGATCAAATGCATTTTAGCTTGAGCAGCCCACCAGAAAACACAGGAAGAGGTCAGATGAAAGACAAATTACTTGAAACAAGACAAAATGAGAAGGTTAATGAAAGAAAGGTGAGAAAAGAGCATTTCCACCAATTCCTGTAATGCTGGGACACATTTGCACAGATCCTTTTGGCAGCATGATTTTACAAGTCACTGCAGACACAAGTAGGAGCTTCACATCTCAGGAAAATCAGCTCCACTGGTTCTAATCTCACTGAATAAATAAAGCTATGACTAAAGGTTGTTGGGTTTTTTTTAATTCAACCTAGGCACAAGAGGATCTCTGCATTATTATTTTCCTTTTTCAGTGGAAATTTTTCTCTTTCAGTAATAATCCAAAATGCACGGGCAGGCTCTACGGCACTCACACTATGCCATGACGAGTGTTCTGTACCCAGATGTACCAGTGTCACTCACAGTGAGACAGACACTGAAAAAGGAATTATCAGAGGGGATACTGGAAAAGATCAGCTCTATCAACCATTTCATGTCAAATGAAAAACTTCAGCTTTAGTTAATAAATTAGCACCAATGGTCCCAAATCTTGAAAACAGGGTTCCGACTTGCCAGCACGTGTCACTTCTTTTTCAAATTTGAATGGCATTCTTTCCCGGAAAAAAACACTTTCCCGTAATATCTCAAGCACCACCCCACGGCACATGAAAGCTTCCTCTGTGGCTAAGACTCAGGCTTTGGAGTCCAGCCTTTGCTGTGTGCAAGTTCATCCCAGAAAAGACATATTTTGATTTGCTGCTTGCGTCTTTTAATGAAGGTCAAAGAAACATATGGACTTGGAAAACAGAGTTATAAAAACTTTAGGGAAAATCTAGATGTATTTGAGCAAATTGCTGAGTTTTGTAATATTCCTAATTAAAAACAAATAAAATCAACCCTAATTTTCCAGTATGACACACACTGAATTTTATGTTTAAATTCAGACACAATTTAGAGCGGCCAACAGCCTCAGAAGAAGGGAGGAAGCAGCGTTTAAAAAAACAACCAGGATTTTCTTAGATCGTCACGTTGACTCTAGGTACAAGTCATGCTAACAGATTTTTCATGAGCAAGTTCCCCAAGAACAAGATCCAAAAAATGCCCCAAACTTCACCAGAAGATGTGCTGTGACTTCCATAAAATCTGAATCACGCTGTTAGATCAGAACATGCTTCTCTTTCACAAGCGAGTTTTATAACCCAATCGTTATATCTGGTAACCACCACTCAACACGAATAAAGGCGTAAAACAGAAGCCAACAACCATCTCTCTCACATTACCAATATTTATCTTTTCTGTGCTTACTGAAGGACTCTTATAAACCCCAAAGTTCACTCTTATAAACCCCAGAGTTACGGAATGGGAATTCTGTTTATCAGAACGAAGAACTCAACTTCCGAGAAATAAAAAAACACTTCTAGCATCCTATTCCCTTTTCTTCAATATTAAGAGAAACCAAAATGGCACACAACATTATTTCTGCACGAAACCATTGAATTTTGAGGTGGCCCAATCAGCAAATTCCCTGTAAAGCAGACACCAAGCAGGTTTGCAAGCCAAGGTCGCACACAGAAGTGCCAGAACAGAAAGCAATTAAGGTCCCGTTCTTCCCCTCCCTACGCAATGCACCGAAAATGAAATCAACATCCAAACTAATTAGTTTCCAGCAGAAGATCAGTTTACTTGCTAACAGGAGGGTGGTTACTGCTCTTACCAAAAACTACTAAACATACCATGCAAAATCTTGCTTAAGCCACGGGACCAAGCCGGGCACATCCCAATGTTACCATATACGGTCACCAACGTGAATTTGATGGCAACTTGACAGATTTGGAACAAATATTGCGTTGTCTGTCACCGAGATAACACAGGCAGGAAAATATCAGATTGTATTACTTGTGTCCAACTGGAGGTGCAGCGTGGCAGGAGCCACATTGCTGCAGGACATAGCCACTAAAGGTTAGTGACCCAAGATGGCATTAATCCCCGCAGAGGAGGGCCAGGGCAGGACACTGAGGACTTTTCTGCCCAGTACGGGGCTGCTTGGAGAGAACGGGAGTGGAATAACACGCGGGATGAGCCGCTGGACCTGCGCTGTTATCCCAGGTTCCAAGCAGACATTGCCCGTCACAGCCGGGAACCAGGCAGAAGCTGCTGCCCCAGCCTTGGCTGTCAGCTGGAAGGCACAGTCCCTCTTAGAAAACCACAGCAGGCAGGTTTTTGTTCTCCAAGAGTGGGTTTTGAGCGCACAGCCTTTCTAGTCTTCAGCCACAGGGGAGAGAAGGGGCTTGGATATCTACCAAAATAGTTGCCGAGGAAGACTTTTTTGGTATAGGCTCCCTGCAGGAGATCCTTAGCCTGGAATAAGATTGGCCGCTAAGAGAGTTATTCCAGACTAAGTTTTTTGGAAGGGTTATTCCAGTGCATTTGCAGGTGTACACAAGCCCTTAGTCAAAGTCTTTCAGTTTCAGCCCCAAAAGCATTGGTTCAAACACAGCCAGAGCTACCTCACCCCTCATCCCTTCAAACACAGACAGTTCTACCACGTGGACCTCTAAAATCAGACCTGCTCTCTGCTTTACCTGGACACTTCAAAGGTATTACCTCTTTCTTTAGAGTTTATCTTGGTTTGGTAAGATATTCCCTTTTTTACAGTGTCTTCTACATCAGTGATGAGACACATTGGTGGGACAGAGCCAGCAGGCACAGATCTGACCCTGGAAAAACGCCCCTTTTTGCTGGGAGGTGGAAGAAAAAAACCTGCCGCATAAACCCGATCAGTCATTCCTGCAGGGCCCTTTGCCTTAAAAGGTGTCACCTAAATAAAGATGTAAAAATAATACAACGTAACATTTAATGCAAGATTGCAGCTGAGCATTCAAGCGTCAGGAAATATCAAAGCTGGAGCGCGTGGGCAACTTAACTCTGCCCCCTTGTGCAGATGCACCACGGCACAGCCCTTCCCCAGTTGGCTCCAAATTAACACCCTAATTACAGCATAGCCTGCCTTTGCCTAAAATGAGCAGAAAAGAAGGACCATCCCTTTCCCAGAGAGCCTCCTCAGCCACCTTCCTCACTTGACCGCCAGCCAGCAAGCACCTATTTAACTTCTGATGCCTCGGATCAAGAGGTGCTGGCACACTTCGGGCCGCACACGTCTAATCTGCAATCAGGATACAGATATTAAATGCTGTTTGACCAAAACAAAGAGCCCTTCTTCCTCCAGAGAAGAGCCTCACGACCTCAGGCTGAGATTTGGCTGAAGGACTGCCTATAAAACCTGAGTGACTGTAGCAGGTAACGTTTACACATCTCCAGCGGCCAAGGCCCTTGTATGAGGCATTCAGAAAAACTCTGCAAGCACGTTAAAAGCCTGGCACATTTTTCCAAGAATCTGAAATTATGCCAATGTAAACACCTAACAATTGGAGATATTTGTCAGCACAAAATAAAGTTTCGGAGTTCTGGAGAGTGTCTCATCTCTTCTCACAAGTTTGATCTTCCATCTACCTCCTTCACTATGAAAAATGCTCTCAACCTTAAGGAGGTCTAAAGCAGGATTTAAATGTCAGAATTTTGTCTCTGTTTTCACAGCAATGACTCCTTTTTCTTTTTCACTTCCCCTCTCTTAAATCAGCACATGAATGAATGACATTTTTCATGGGTTTGGCCCTGGCTTTTAACCTCTATTTCTAGATAATTTTAAATAACCAGAAGCATCTCTCCATACACTTACAGGATGGGTTTGTCCATCTCTGCAAAGTGTTCAAATAACCCAATTACCAATGTGATCCTATCAAAGTTATATTAAAAAGACCTTTCTTCAGGAAAAATAATGATGTCCTGAAATTACCACTGGTAATTTTCTGCCACGTCTTCACATGACAACAGCCCACAGCACTTCACTTTCCAGGGGCAACAAGTGTATGAGCAAGACAATCGCAAACCAAATTTAAACAGGGTCAGCCGGTAAAACAGCCGATACTCAGCTCACTTTAGAGACAAGAATCTTTTTGTCTTCTCCTGCCCACTTCAGATCTTTTCCGGAACTCCACCAACTTCTCAGGTCCATTGCAATAATATACATCCATGAAGTCATCTTAATTCATACACTGCTGCCCATCGCCCACAACTTAAACTGAGTCTCCATTGTAAGCCTTGCCTGGAATTCAGACTTGCAGAAATTACAGCCTATATACTGTTTTCTTTTTCATTCAGCTTGCAGCCAAATCATTTTATAGTGCTTTTGCCTCCATAAAATATTTGCTTGAGAGCCAATGCCAAGAAGAAAAAAAAGCAGTGCACTAAACCAAACTTGGGTTTTCAGAGTAATGTTCCTCTTCTCCTTTCCCACCCTCACCCCCCCAAGATTTATTTTTGGCAAGTTACAGCCCAAGTGAAGGGCAAGTTTAAACCTTTTAATTCATAAGTCCATCACGCTGGATGATTTAAAGGTCTTACAACAATTCAAGAAACTCTGAGACTGTTGAGAATTGCAGATGGAGCAATCTGCATCCTAAAGTTGTACCCCCATTCTCCTGGAACAATGCAGCCCCTACTTTGTGACCTGAGGTGGGGGAGCTGAAAGCCTAGACTCCCATTCAGGCTTTCCAAGGACAGCACCCACCAATGTACAACACAGACAAAAGTGCAAGAAGAGCCACTGCTCCTCGCACTCTGATCCCAGAGCTTTGCTAAAAGCACCTTGCCATTAAGAAACTTCTTTTTTCCTACCCCCATCATTCCCAGGTCAACTTATTTCAATTTGCCTCTGGAAGAGTAACCTGTTTATTGAAATCTGACCAACTGCTGGAGCCTCAGCGGTAAAACACACTCTCGCTGCTGGGAACTGTCATTTGTCTGTCACCGGGGAAGTTAATGGATGTGTTTGTTTAGTTTGTAAGTGGGAATACACAGGGCAGAGGCTGGAGGGATTACAGGAAGGGAGAGGTATTTCTGATCCACAGAGGAATGCAGTAGCTTTTCTTTAAAATTGTCTGCGTATTTTTACACAGGCAGGAGAAGAGCCCCTGGAAGTTCACCTGCGCCTAACAGACCTCAGCAAAGCCGCAGTGACCGCGCTCCATCCCAAACGACGGCCCCGAACCACGCAGGTAAGGAGGCACCACACGTGGGCTCGAGCCTGCACCTCTGTGCAGATAAAAAACGTGCAGGGGATGAGCCCCTGCCCACAGGGACTCCCCTGGGGGGTCCCTCCGGGGGCACCGCGGGTGTTCGCAGAGCACGAGCCCACGGAGCAGAGGGAAGGGTGAGAGTCGCAGGGTGATCGCACCCAGCGCGGTCCCCTTACCTCTCGCCGAGTCCGAAAATGCAATTATCCCTGCGAAAAGGAGCGCCAGCTGCAATTCCATTTTGAAAACCAGATCCCGCCGTATCGCACAGGCTACTGTCCTCTCAGACCTGGGGGCAGGAAAAAGGAGAGCAAAATAGTTACTGCGGGGGGGAAAACCCCGGACAACCCTCAACTTCGCAGAGTTTTAAATCCTATTGCAAAGACTGACAAGAAGAAACAGCAAATGAAATATCAACGTACTTGTAATTCATTCCTTGGTGCTCACTGAGTAAAACTTTGCCCTCCTCTCTGCTTTAGCCTGATATAAATCAAGAACCCACTGAGGCCAGTAAGCTCCTCTAAGTTTACAGTTAATGCATAATTCTTTAGTATCCTGTACGGAACCAGTCTGGAAGGCAAACAAAACGCTAGCAAGTGGCCATAAAACAAGATTTCAAGTTAACAATTTGCGGAGGAACTTGGTGGGAAGGGGGAGGAGGAATGTTACCTCTCCCATCAGCAGCCCAGAAAACTTTGTGTTGCTGCTCCAGTGCCCCTCAGCCAGGCTCCGCTCTGGGTCCGCGCCTTCCTCTACTCCGAGACTTCTCTGCACAGCACTGATTTCTCCTTTCCTCTTCTTCCCCCCCGCGCCACGCTCCCCCCACCAACAGCCCCACTTGTTTCCGTGGGCTCCAGAGGTGCGTCCCAAAGCGCAACCGCACTTAATTACCCAGATTCTTGAAGATGCCTTCGCTGTGATACGCACACCCGGGGAAGATCAGGTTTACATTAATTACACCCTGTTCTCCTCCTAAAACTCTCACTCTCTAAACACTGTCTGGATTCCTCACCCTTGTAAACTCCCCGGTTTAAACACCCCGTGCCCCCAGGACACACAACAACCCGCGTACAGCATCCAGCAAAGCAAACGCGGCCGCTCCGCCGATCGCTCCGCCGTTCGCTCCGCCGTTCGCGGCGGGCAGCGGGAGCGTGGGGCGGCGGGGCCGGGGCTCCGCGGGGCGCAGCGCGGCTCGGCGCTGAC
>VZTG01001088.1:174186-245972 GCA_013397845.1 Melanocharis versteri
GGCGGCAGCGCGGCCGCGGAGCGCTCGGTGCGCCGGGCGCGGGCAGCGCGTCCCGCAGCCGCCGCTCCGCAGCCCGGCACCCCCGGCGCTGCCGTGCCCCAGAGCTTTCCCCTCCCCGCACCCCCGTAAGCCCAGCGGCGCTGGAGACCTCCGGCCCCGCAGTCCCCCCGCGCCCCAGAACCTGTCCCGGCCAAAGCACCTCTCTCCCCGGGCCCGGAGAGAGCCCCGGCGGTGGGAACGCACCGCGCAGGCAGCGGGGGAGAAATGGGGGCGGCTGCCCCGTTTTGATCTCTCGGCTCGGATGCAAATGACGCCAGAAAGAAGCTGGCCTGAACTAAACTAAACCAAGTGGAAAATAAACTGTGGAGATGTCAGTTCCTTATATTAACTGTTACAATTATTTATTTACTTTCAAGCATGACTCGGCTCATGCATCCGCTCTTGCAGCAAATCGCTCTTCACACAGGATCAAAACCAACCTGGCAGAATTCACCAAACAGACTAAACAAACGACAAGAAAAAATACTGCCTCAATAGCTAAACTTTTTGTATCTCAAAAGAAACATCATTACTGTTGATGTTAGAGTTTCTTAGATCTCTTACTTGATATGCTCCAGCATGATGACCTCCTTGAAAACAAAGTTGTCTCAATACTAGTTCAATGTGGTAGGCACCAGGAGAACTCCTAAACCCAAGCCAAGAAGTAATTTGACCATCCATCTTATCTATTTTGTTAGGATTATGAAATCACACCCTCTATTATTATTGTTATTACTAAATATTTTTACTCAGTGGTTCCTGACAACATTAAATCTTGATACACAAAATCAGTGTAAAAACATCCAAGACTAAACATATAAACCCCTTGAGCCAGAAACAAACCAAGCGGCTGACAATACTGTTTTTATATTTTACATATTTATATCATCATTTTTGTCATTAATGTTAATTCAACTGAGAAATCCCAGATGGACTCCTCCTCCTATCAGGCAATAACTTCAGCCTCACTGAGCTCAAAGACAGTGTTGACTGAGGGAAACCTTCAGGACTTAACCTGCATGGTCATGCCATGCCTTCTGATAAAATCACTCTAACTTGCACCAGAATGAGAGCTCAAGTTCGTGCTCCATCTCAGGGGATGATGTGTAAAACACCTCTTTGTAACATTTTCCAGCCGTTTCACCCCAAAGGAGTCAAGGTCTTTGTCCCAAGGACATCACCACACAGGTGACCCAGCCCTAAAACCATCTACACAACCTCAGTTTCCGTGCAGGCTGAAGTCCAAAGCAGCCCCAGTTCTGGTGCACGTGTGGGACATTGGTTCTCGGGCAGGTTTCCCACCAGGTTAGGGGGACCTGCCTGAGCTCCTACTCCTTGTCTTGTTTTTCGAGTCTTGCACCGAGACTGAGGTTTAAATCCCAGACACACCATGATTATCTTGTCTCAGACTGTCTAGATTTGGGTGAGCTGTCTCTGGGCCTCAATCAGCCCTGAAAGAAACGACCAGTCTTCCAACCCAGGCTAAGCCCAAGCCCAGCACCGAGCACCCAGCTCAGGTTGGACATCATAGAGGATAAAAATCCCCTGATGTATCCACTCCTTCCATCCTCACTTCCTTACTGAAAATCACGTGTGTGCCTTTGGAGGCTCCAACATCTCTCAGACTGAGCATTCCTCCTCCCAATACAACTATAAAGCAGCAAAATCTCTCCTGCAGCCTTTCAGCGGTGTGAAGTTCTGGGAGATGGAGGATTACAGAGGTGGTACACAAGAAGTTAAAAATTATTCACGTGCCTCAACACCTTCAGATGCCCTTTAAGCCCCTTCCTTAGGCATACAGAAGCTTTTTAAGAATCTGATTCCAAGTGATGTTGCAAAGGGATTACATGGCGCAGGGAATGGAGCCCACAGCTTCCATACCCCAGGCTAAAGTAACCGGAAAATAAACCTTCCTGACTTCAAAATGTCAGCACTATTTTTTAATTTTTTTTTCAGGGGCTAGTGAGTGCCCGAAAGTCTGAAACCATGCTGTAGACTTCATCCATCTCAATCCCAGTACCATAGCAGACGAATAAAGGTAAAATATTGATACAAGAAAAATAATTAATATTCCTGAAACAGCTCCTAGTTTATCAGAAACAAAATCTCATGTTGTTTTCCCAACACTTCTACCTAAAAAAGGAAACATGCAGAGCTGTGGTTTTTTTTCTGGGCTGGCTGTAATTTGCAGGATGATTGAGTAGTCTGAAAGTCAACAGCCCCAGTTTGCTCCTGCACCCCACGGTCCTGAGACAAGGCTGTGGGAAAGCAGCTTTCTGGAGCTGACAAACAAAAATGAATGCTAAGCAACGAAATATGTGTCTCCACATGGCCTGAGAAGCAGCCTAACAGTCCATTTGTATCCCAGTTGTCCCCAAAGCCCTGTTTCCGGACTGTGGCTTTTCAAATTTTGCATAGCTGTGATGGTCTAGTGAACATCCATCCCCAGAGTAACTTTCCTTATGTCTCCAAAACCACAAATTGGACTTTTTCCAGCTTTTTTACCTCTTTTCTCACAGGAGCTGCTCACCTCCACTATCACAGAACTCCATTTTCCCTGCTTTTCTCCCTTCCATCTTGACTGTTTGGCCTTTTCCCCAGCAGATGACCTGAGAGACACAGCACCTCCAGGCTGTAATTCCTAACCCGTTCCAGTGATTTTTTTTTCCAACTGCACGTGGCAGCCACGCAGTCGGATTCCCTGTGACACCCAGCACTCCACGGGGCTGCGGTGACCCAAGCAACTTGGTTTGGCAGCAGTGCCTTGCCCGAGGAGCACGAGGCCCCGTGGCATGGGTCCATGGGGACATGCCACCAGGGCACAGGTCCATGGGGACATGCCACCGGGGCACGGGTCCATGGGGACATGCCACCGGGGTGGAGGGCGTGTGGGGCTGGGCGGCTCCGGCAGCTGACGGAGCACGTGAAGGTGATGGAAGGGCATGACCAGGATTAGCACATTCCCTCCACCTGCCACCCCGTCCCTGCAGCCCTCCTCTGGTTACCCAGCCACGTGGGGTCAACCTGAGCATCCCTCCCGGATGCCTGGGAAAGGGGGTTGCTCTGGATGCAGGGAAGGGTAAGTGACATGATTGATGGGGCAGAGGGCAGATTTCCCTGGGTGGATCAGTTCTGGTAAAGCATTTGGCGTGTGGCAGGGCAGCACAGAAATTGTCACGGCTGGGAAGACGAGGAGCACAAAACACACTTTTCCATTTGCACAACACCAGAGTCACTGTGCTGCTCCATTTGGGTCTGCAGCAGGCTGAAATGGTGTTTTTCAGAGAAAGCAGTGTTTTATGACTATCTTCCCTATATGTGGCAACTGAGACCTAGCTATAACCTAGATAATATTCAGAGGGGATGAATGGGCAGATGGAAAGATCAAACAGGGTGATACAGTACTGAAATCTATGTCACGTCTTCTCTCATGTAAATATACATTTAATCCCTTAGAGCAGCTTTGCTCTGAGTGGTGTTGCAAAGAAACAAATGGTTCGTCACATGCATACAGCTCACTTTTATACATGAAGCATGAATGCCAATGTCTGACAGAGAAGAAAGGATGGTAACAGGATTAGATGTCCTATCATCCAAACCTTAGGTCCTGCGCAGAATGCTGAGAGCTCCCACTTCCCCATGGCCATCGTATCAGGACTTTCATGGCTTTTCACAGGCACAAATGATCCCTCTGCTACCTTGTGGTCTCTGTGTTGGTCTGAAGCACCACCAGGAGAGAGTTCCCAGCCCTTTCACCAGGAACCGGTCGCACACACTGCCCAGCCTCGCTGTGCCTGGAGAATGTGCTTGGATTTCTCATTGGTGCTAAATTTGCACATGACGGCATCTGCAGGAAATCATTTCCACCATTCCCAGTTGGCCGGGAGGCCCTATCTCTCTTGGCCAGGTTAGGCACGCTGTGTCAGCGCTGCCTGGCACCAGGGAAACGTGACAGCCCTGAGCAGAGTCCAAGGGGTGCTCGGGGAATGCCAGCCCAGCCCAGCCCAGGAGGACTCATCTCGCTGGCAGTGTGAGTCCCTCACGCTGCCTTCCCAGCGGCTGCCAAATGAATTTCAAGGTCTCGGTGTCTAGGGCACTCTACTCAGCTGCTTAGCTCATGTCTCCAAGGTGTGTGACAGCAGAAGAAAACTCCTCACTCCAGGCTAAGCTGAACCATCCTCCCGAAAGCAAAGCTCTCTTGTGCAGGAGAAACAGAGCATCCCAAAGCAGCACCACGAAGTACAGACCAATAGGCCCTGGGTGACAGCTTCAAACAACCTTCTCTGCTCCAAAAGGTTATATAAGAAGGTCCTAGTATAATAAAACACTACAATCCATGCAAAATTATCCTTTCTTGCAGGAAAGGTAGGAAAAAGGAAAGGGTTTAGATCAACCAATCCAGATGGAAGAACGCACAGAAGGTTTTAGACACACAAGGCGCAGACCTCATCTGCTTTTTCTGACTGCTTTCAGTAAATCTAAGAAAAGATACTACATCTCCAACAAAATCTGATTCCCTTCTACCCAACAACTACACCATGATCACAAGAATAAACCACATCTGAGCACCATTTCCACAACTCCTGGAAGGTGCTCACCTGTTCAGATGAGGAATATGGTACAAAAAGCTTATGGCAGACTAGGTTGCCATTTGTTTAAAAGAGTTATGCTCCTTGTTTCTTTAATTGTATCTTATTCCTCTTTTTCATATCCCTTTGCATCACTCTGTACTTCTTTCCACTCTTAAATATTTGCAGGCAGTTCTGTAACTCTGCGGTTGTTCAAACTACAAGTAGTTAAAGTTTCCAAATGTTCTCCATAAACACATCCTTCCTCAGGCCCCTTATCCTTTATATCACTCAACACTGGTTTCTTGGAGTCAGTCTGACACTGATGTATGAAGGATTTGATTTTGCTTTCCTTCTACATCTGGCTAGAACAAGAATAATCCCACTGGACCCATTGGAATCATTCTAAGTGAGAAAAAAACCTGATCAAACCAACAGGCTCATATGGGCAGCCACTATTCAATCCAGGTAGGCTGAGTTGAAGACTCTGAATATGCACCTTTGAATCTAAATATCTCATCCTGGGAAGAGACCTCAATTTTGAAGGCCTAAATCTCCGCTAACTGCTCCCTCACATCATCCTCCTGTTCAAGGAAATTTGTGCACATTGATGCTGGGTTTAGCAAACAAATGTAGCAAACATGAAAGAAGAGTTGTGAAAAATGACAAAAAAGAAAAGGAAAAAAGCCCAATATCAACAGACAGAATGAAGAACAGAAATGCCAAGTATTAATTGCTGAACAGACGTGAGGAATGTTAAGGGAAACTGTTTGGGGATTTATGTTCAAAAAAATAAGACAGCTTCCCAAACTATTTCCTTTCAAATCTCTCAGCATTTTCCATAAATTCCATGTGCATGTGTGGTGCTCTCTGATAACATACAAATCTGCGTGCATAAACTGTTCTGAAATGTTTGTACAGTTTCATCCAAAAATATGACTATATGTTTGTGTTTTAATTGTCAGCAATGGGAGATTAGGCAAGAGCCACATGCATCATGTCAGGGGCACTGACTAAGTTTAGGTGGTACAAGCACAACCTCCCCCCTTTCTGGCTGGGTCTTGATAACAAGAAACCAAATTATCTGAAGGACGAGCCTGCAGTAAAGCAGCAGCACAGCCCCTGCTCTCAGTGACCGGGGTGCTGGCCCAGACAAACCCCCTGAAACCAATAAAACCATTTTAGAGCCATACAAGTGTAACCAGGAGCAGAAATTTGCTGATTTCCAGGTCAGACGTCAGAGTTTTTGCAACTCTGCAAAAAAATAAAGCCTTGTGGGAGGGTAGGTGGGGGGAAAAGGGACTGACACTTTGCCTCAATCAGTGTTGTTTGAAATGTCTTTCATTTATTAACATTCTTGCTGAAGCCGAACTTTAGTTCCACTCTATCAGGAATATAATGCAGCTGCATTTTCTGGATGGGAACACCACCAAAAATATGTTAACTATAGAGTCGACAGCTATGTCTTGTTTACTATCATGCGTAAAAAACCATACGGAAATGATCCTCGTAGGAAATTTCTATCTGTATGCAAATAGAAACAACAGGAGAGACTGGGATGGGATGCTTGCTGAGAAATGGGGTAGGAGAGCTGTGCTGCCTTCTCCCCAGTGGGCATCTTGTTGCAGCCTGCCTGGACTGGCAGGAGCTTTGTTTTACCCAGGGTTGGTCTGAGAAATTCTCCTTGATTCCCCCAAATAGAGATCCAGCCAAGGCTGCTGTGGTACAGCAACAAAGTTTGCAGGGAAGATGCACCCATCACCTCAATGCTTTCAGTCTAGGACATTCCTCTTGGAGATGCAATTTTTCTGAAGCTTGTGGATGGTTCTCAGCCCATGCAGCCACACCACAACAGCTCAGCCGTGGCTTTATTCCTGATAGAAGATGAGCTGCAGGAGAAACCCTGCCCTTCAGCTGCTCAAATACTCATCAGACTCTCCTTTTCCTGGTGGTGTGCCCATGGCTTCATCCAACAGCACTGTTGGGGCAGCTGGGTGTGCTGGGCAAGGCTCAGGGGAGGACTCACACCCGGAGGACAAACCTTGATGGACCTGAGGAGCGCTGCCCGCTTGCCCACAGCCCAAGGAGGATGGATACAAAATCCACCACGGCATGATGCACCAGACACTACGTGGGGAGCATCTGGCCCACCCTCCCCAGGCACAGGGAGGGTTGAATATTAACCACACCAGGTCTGCTCAGGCCTGGATGGTGCGAGGCTGCCCCTTGGGCTGGGCAGCAGCCCCCTCAGCCATCCCCAGCGAAGGGAAGAGCAGAGAGCATGCTAAGGAGCCTTGGAAATATGCAAGGAGCTGCCAACGTTTGCTGCCAAACACTTTTATCTTTCGACAAAGATAAATCTGTTGCTTACTTAACCCAGCCTTTATGAAACTCACAGCTCTGGGTTTCCAAAATAACAGGAACAGAGTAAGGCTGGCTGGTGTCCTGGTGAGCAGCAGATGTACACAGGGCAGTGAGAAGGTGACAACGTATCTCATGAGAAAAATGGCTGGATAGTAAATCATATATGATAGAAATAAATAAGAACTTAACCTCCCTGGGCCAGAGGACTTATCTTCTCATGTTTCTGTAAAGTGCAGATGTCTGTTTACTTAAGAGAGCTATCAAGATATAGTGTTAATAATGAAGAACAAAAAAATCTGCTACTCAAAAAGAATAATGAAAAACATAAAAATCTTGCATGGCAAGGCAGATGTAATGCAATAGCGAGAGAGCAAAAGGTGGCATAAATACATAGAAGGGTGTCTTCGGCTGTCACATGGTTGGTAACCCAAGGCCAGAGGGAAGAGAGATGTCAGGATACAAGACACAGCACCCACTGCAGTGCTGGCTCTGAACTCCAACGTCTGCTCACCAGGGTGCTTTTATCCATGTTCTACACAACTGTTCAAACAGATTAATGCCATCCCAGAGTTTGGATGTGGAATTTTGGTGGGGCTTTGGGGCCTGCCTCTTCCACGAGGTCCTACATCTGACTGGCCAGGCATTACCCATTTGCCAGATCTTTTGTCAAATCTCAGGCTTCCTGCAAAAATGAGCCAGACTCCAGTCTCATTTTTAGGTCATTTGCTTAGTTTTTACAGGAATAGATGCTGCAAAACCATTTCAAATACTGGGAATAGAAACTCCCTTTTTAGCTGTAAATCTCACCAGCCCCAGAAAATACTAATTTTCTTTTAATACTACAGTTATTATCTGGCAAGAATATAGCCCCTTACTCTGCCACCCATGACCCAGGCTGAACCTGTTTGGCCTGTGTTATTGTGCTAGTGTAATTCAGTGGAAAAGAGATTGGATTAAACAGGCAGCTCTGGAGGAGTAAATAAAAGGAACATGCTTTAAAGAGTAAATAGACAAGTCTGGGTATAATGGAATAACTCCTGGTCGTGCTAAATCAAAGAGAAAATAAAATCTGCACGCGGATGTTTATCTCTGCAAGAAAGAGAACCAACAAAACCCAGAGGGGAACAGAGGATGCTCTGGGGGTATCCACAAATCCACACTAGAAACAGTACCCAAAAAAGGGAAGTCTAAAAGAAAGGAGAAAAAAAAAAAAAAAAAAAAGAGGAAACCCCCCTGAAAGAGCCAAGCTTCTGCTGGGGAAGAAACCGAATTTCTGAATGATCTGCACAAGTTTCCCAAGATGAGTGTATAGAAAGCTGGGTTATGTCCGGCTAGTTTCTCACTGATTCTAGATCAAATTTGTTTAGCAGCAGAAATTTAATTTTTTTTTCCTCACTTCCAGCCCTGCAGCTCAACCTGGAGTGGCAGGTTGAGTTCTCAACTTCACCTCCCCTTTTCCTTTCACACTTCTCTAGCAAAGCCTGGAGCATGTTTGATGTTTGAAGGCAGTAATGGGATTTTCCTAGCACACAGAATCCTACAGGAGCAGCCAGCAGCTTCTGTCCATGCCAGCAGCTCAATGTCCTAAGGCAGGAGAGAGAGCTGGGAGGATTCAATACTCCCTGGCAGCCTGAGCATGAAGATTCCAACTTTGGGAATGGTGAGCTGGCATCGTCAATCAGCTCAGCTGTAAAGTCAATTGATTTGTCTTCCTTCACAGGCAGTTTTACCCCCAGCAAAAAGTTGAGAAGCTGCTGATACAAAGCTCACTGCATTCCCCCCTCTGCTCACCAGGAATTCGTACTTCAGGAGCACTGCAAGAGAAACAGGGCACTCACCTCTCCAGGACCAAAATGAGAAAAAACATTTGTTTGCAAGCCAGTGGCTGATTCTGGCTGTGTTCACTCCTGTATATTCCATGGTGGATCCTGGTCTGTCTCCAGCCCTGGGTTGGCCTGCAGAGAGAAGGGGAAAAGATTTCAAAATCAACTCTCATACAGCTCATATGAGCATTAAATCTCCAAGTGGGGTAAAGCATATGTGGAGTCGCATTTCAGAGCTGACATCCACATTTTCATGCAGTGGCATCAGAAAAAGCACATTGTGCATGACTCGGGGACATTTGTTTCCCATCAGCTGCAGAGGAAATTCTCAGCACTTTAAAGGTGTGAGGGTCCTTCCCATGGGAAAAGGGCATAGTGAATCTGGGAGCCAAAAATTAAGTTTCCTTCCTCATTTCTACAGTGACTTTAGTGACAGAGCTCTAACTAAGAGTTTTGACAATATACAACATTGTTATATGTTGGCTCAGCTTTATGGATGTATTGCCTCTCCTCTGCTAACAAGGGAATAGGGATCATCATTTCAGCTGAAAGACATACAAGTGCAGGAAGGCTAAAAATACACAAATTTATGCAGGCATTTTTCTAACCAGGCCCTAAATGTCTTCCTCATAAATCATTTGCTATTATGAAAAGGGTAAGAACTCGGAGTCCTGATGTGGCCATAAATTGAGATACCCAGATTACAGACACAACCACCCCTACTCGAGCACAGCACTTAAAGTGAATAAATGGAGAGAAGGAATTCCACATATTGTAAAGTTATACAGTGCAAAAGAATTCTTCGAGGAATAAGACAGACAAGGAAATCCAGGCCAGGAATTAGGGAAAAAGAGAATACATTTCAAGGCCAGGCAGAATTAGCAGGATGATCAATCTGAATAATCCAAGGTGCCTAAACTCAGCTGTGTTTTCCAGCAAAGTGGAGTAAGTGTGACTCTGTTGTGTGATCCAGTACCAAGGTGAGGGACTTGGGTTACGGACACCAAAGTCATCTGCATGAAAGGGTCCTCGGGGCAGCACTTCAGAAAAGATTCAAAAGCAAAGAGATAATTAAAACTGCAGGCCAGCATTTCCAAATCACTGACCATGACTCCTGGGGGGAAGAGCCATGTCAGTGATGCGCTCTGGCAGGACACTCAGCTCTGTGAACCCCTGTGCACGGGGCAGATGGGCATTAGTGCAAGGAGTGGCCCAGCAGAGCTTCTGCTTTCACAGGTAAAAGTTCCTTACAACCAGTACTAGAGTCACTGTTTGCTTTCATCTGGCCGAGATTCTCTCCCAAAGTGTGTTTTCCCAACGAAGTTGCAGGTCACACTCATGTTGACACCATCTCCAAGCAGCACACAAGCTGTGCCTCATGAGAAGCCCTCTGGAAGGTGCTTCAAGATGGGCTGGAGGAAATTTGGGTGCAGGAAGTAGGGTTGCATGGCTCGAAACTCAGGAGTCCAGAAAAGAGCAACATCTTTAAACACAAAGCTTTGCCTGTGAAAAATGGCTTGTCAAGAGAATGTGGAACAGGAAAGCATTTGGGATGGTGTCTATAAGAAGAAAATAAGAACACTCTGTTTGAGTAGAGAAACATTATTGCTAGCACTTGTATCCTTGTAGAATTACTTTTCTTAGACATAGGTCCATGCTCTTCCAAAGATACGGCCCAAGAAATTTAGTCTGGCATGTGCAAGAACATCTTAGTTATTAGTAGCCACTTTTTGCACAGCTCTCAGAGGTGCGCTGGGACTAAATAGTTAAAACATGTTTATTGGATCTGAATAAAGCCTTGTGGGTCACTCAGAAGTGACACAAAACTCAAAGTGTTAGCCCAGTGCCATTTCTGACATTTCTCTTTGAAGGCAGAGTTGCAGTTGATTATATTAATGCACCTTGGCAGAGTGGTTCTCCGCAGGCCTGGAAATGTGTATTTCATTCTTTTGCCATTTAGTAATTGAGTCCCATCAGAACAGTGAACCATGTACTCGGCTCAGTTGGACAACACAGGTTTTCACTGGAGGAGAGTTTGCCACCCAGGATATGCCCAAGCTGCAGCACAGAGCATGGCTAGGCCAGATACCAGCCCTTTTCCTCTCACTGCCACTTCAGATGTCAATCACATGCAGGCTCCTGATTTACAGCAATTCATGCCATCACTCTTGTGAGCTGGAAGTGAGAATGCCTGTGTGAAGCCCCAGATGCCACTACAGAGTGCAGGACACATGGTGTGAAAGGTGTAGGTGTAGGGCAAGTGGCTGACACCATCATCCCCTAACAAGCAAACTGAGCACATGGGCTAACACTGACAAACTGTTGGTCAGAGATGAGCTGCAGCCACAGAATTTATCTCTGGGTCCAAATCTCTTCCATATCTCCGGAACATTTGAGCCTGGAGCTGTCATTTAGCCTCTTGGAGACAGACAGCCTCACAGAGACACTGTGGGACACGTTGGGTTTTTAGTGCCTGATCCAAATATCTACATGAGCACATGGCACTCCCAGCATCTTCCTCTTCCCCTCCCATTGTCCTGACACGTCCTCATCAACTCACTTCAGTTTGTGTTGTGTTTAGAGAAGCTTTGCAAACATTTCTCAATCTTTGCTGGGAATTTATTTCTTCATCCCAGTTTGTCCTGAAGGTGGCCCAGGAAATGACATGTTATTCTAGGCTATAAGGAACTACCCATGGCTAAACATTCCCCTCCCTCACTGTGGCATTAAGACGAAAGAGAAAGGGAGAAATAAATTCCTCCAAGTCTCAGTTACGGGTGAGCAGCAGAGGGGTGGTTCATTCCTCTGCTGCTGAGCTCTCCTTGTGGTGCAGGGACATCCATCTGAGCTCCATCAGAGGCAGAATGCCACCATGTTGCTCCTCACATCTGATCCCATGGGAACTGAGTTACGTGGTTTCCAAGGCCACATCAAAAGTTATTGGCAAGATTTCACATGGGAATAAGTCCCCTGAGACCCAGAAGGTCTAGTGAGCAAAAGGAAAACCAGGTTAGAAGCTCTGCAGAGAGTCTTGCAGACCTGCTAAGATGGGTATTGATGATCATTGGAAAGCTGGTGTGGCTGAGTGCAGACTCTGTGCAGGCACGTCTCCATTGTGCTCCCAGTGCATTCCAGAGCCACCTCAATTCCTGTCAATGTCTGATTATCCCTCCCTTCCCTTCATAGCTAAAGGAAACATTGAAAATGCCAAGATTTACTTTTGTCTTTTTTTAATCCATCTCTCCCTCTTAGCTAGTAAGTGCTGCATAGCCTCTGTTCTGCCATGTACAGCAGTAGTGTGTGAATAATAAATAACAATGATATGCTTTCAGCCAGAAAATAAATCCCATATGTGTCCTCAAGTATCTCTTTTCTCTTGAAGTATTCATGCAAACATTGGTTCCAGAGACTGTTATAATCCTGTTTACTTGTCAATGCTTGGAGTGAGCATGTAATTACAGTTCTACTGTAAGATACTTAACATGTAATTCAATGGCAAAGAGCTGCCACGTTATTATAGTCTTCTAAGTTGGATTTATGCCCTGAAATCTAAATTAGTCCCAACAATTTCTGTTCAGAGGAGGATAATTTAATGCAAATATTATCAAGCACACCAAAGAGCAAATTTCACCAACAGAAGAAAAAATGCATGCAAGTAATTTTTAAACTTTTTTTTTAAAGCTTTTCTTGCCACCACAGTTTTCTTGGACTAGAATCTCACTAGATAGGCAAAGGGTTTGTGTTTGAGTATGATGCCAAAGTGAAATTAGAAGTATTAGTGGCAATCAGAAATCTTGGGCATCAGTTCTGTTCTTGAAGACAGACACAAAACTTCTGTGACAAGTCTTTTATGGTGATACCGAAGTGCAACCTTGATGTCAGTCCTGAGCTGAAAGAAAAGGAACTAAAGGAAGTTATAGGCATATCTAGCCTTTGCTCACTCATTCACCCTGGTGTAGCTGTCTCTAGGATCTGTCGTTAAGCTACTACCTGTCAGACCATCATCATCAACTACACTAATTGGGCCCTGCCTTTAAAATGATCCATCCTCAGCACCACAACACTTCACACTCCTACAGGCCTGTTCATTCAAGACTCTCAGAGGGCTTTACATGTCCCGACTGCTCAAGCAATACAGTGTGCCCAAGAATTTGGTCAGAGGCACGAGAGGGGTAGCTGTGTTTGCCACCAGACAGTTACACGCTTGCCTATGGTCGCAGGCTGCTCAAGGAACAGAGGGAGGACTGCAGCTCCTGGCTTCACTCCTTTTCTGCGTGCCCAGCCCCATGTTTTGTTATGAGCCTCAGTTTCTCATTTGTAAAAGAACTTCAGTCTTTCAGCCTTTCCGAGGCCAGTCTGACACAGACAAGGGACAACTCAAGAGCAAGTGAGTTATCTACAGCCGTGGAATTGCCTGGGTCTCCTTCACCACCCCTCAGCAAGGCTGCCCTTCCCAAGCCATTCCCTGGCCCCTGAAGCTCATTGCCAGCCCTTTCAGTACAAAAATAAGGCAGGCAGTTTTGTTCCAGGCCGTAGAGGCCGCAGCTAGGCCAGGAGTCCCCGGGAGTCACTCGACCGCGGGCAGAGAGTCCCCGAAGCTCAGAGGAAGGAGAGGAGAGGAATGTGGCCCCGGAGCACCTGGGACCCGGTGCTGCCAGCAAGGCCAGGTGTGCACCACCCCAGCGGGGGACCGCGGGCCGTGAGCCGGTGCTGACAGCCTGGGGTCCCTGATACATCCACTCCTGGGGTCTCGCGTGCATCTGCTGCAGGGTCTGAGATTTGCTGTGGGGATCATTAAGCAGGTGGGCTGCTGGCTGTCCAGCACTCCTGCCAGACTCAGGCAAGCTGGAGGGGGTGTAACCCCATGGAAATCATGCAGGCATGTGGATGAATGTGCAATATCCTCACCCGTGCATGCACACGAACACATGGGGAGAGGGAAGAGGTGAGTGTAGTGCTGGCTTGGATGCATTTGCAGAAGCACAAGGAGACCCCAGGAAGAGAGATGAGTGACCAGGAACGCATAAGTCATCACCTGAGAGCCACCATACACCCCTTGGGAAATGCCTGGCCTTTTAGCTCTCCTCTTAGGAACTCTCCACTCGTATTTAGGGAGAGCTCGCTGATGGTCCAGGTTCATACAGCAGTTGCATTGTGCCATCTTCTGGTTAAAGGCTGAGGACTCCCTCTCCAGGAGTCCTGCTTCCCTCCAGCACGCAAGGAAAGGTGTTTTCTTACGCCTTCAAGAAGTGAGATCTGGAGATGTCGAGGCAACTCGGCTGCTGTGGTGTAACAGCATCACCTGCAGAAAGCAACCACAAGCCCCAGGCAGTTTGTGAGGATCACAGGGACGTAGGAGCTGCCAAACACAGCCTTGGTCTGCCGAGCCTGATGTTCTTGCCTCCAGGAGAAATAACATTTGAGCATATCTTTTCAGTGAGACATTGAGATACCCTTATACCCATCTGGCTGGCTGTGCACTTATGAACCACCTGTAGGTGATGAGCAAACCCGCAGGAAAGTGAAAAAGAAAGTAGAGTCAGCAGGGTCCTCAGAGACAAAAACATGTTCATCTCTCTAGAAAGGAAGATCATAAATATCCATAAATGCATGAGGACACATGTTCAGAGCCGCTGCCAATTACTCATGTGGATCATGAATGTGGGGAACTGGGTGTTCCCAACCCACCCTCTGCTGCAGAAAAGTGGAGATACAAAACTGCAGAGGGATATGTAATCTTGGAAAGAGAGCTCTTTGTGGAGAAATAACTGGTCTGAATGTGCAGGCCTAGACTTGATGCAAAAGAATTAACTGACAAATCCTCTTGTTTTTTCAGCAGCACAATTTATAATGTAAGTTTTAAAACATGGCTCCTGAAAGAGGAGCAATTTCCAGCACTGCCACATCACACCCAACTCTGACCTCACTTGCACCAACACAGCTCACTCGATTTCAACAGCAGCATTTCTCCACCTACCAGGATCATTTTGCAGAAGTAGGTGTGCAGGATGATGAGTTCAAAAGGAGCTAATTAGGCACATAGACAGACAAATTAGAAACAAAGACTTCACTGAATACTGGTTAAGCAAACACAGCTTCAGGGAAGATCCGTGCTAAGGATTGTCATCAGCAGTACTAGTGTGAGGATTGTCATCAGCAGTACTAGTGTGAGCTGGATGAATTAGGTGCACAGCAGTCCCCACCAAAAAGCTGGCACATAATGGTCTTGCTACAGGAAACAGTATAAAAGGATGAAATCACCTCCTGTTCCAAGAAAGGGAAATAGCCACTACATTTCAGACACTGCAGAGCATGGGACCTGGCAGACCTGTGGCTGCAAGCATTTGCCATCCTAGTAATATTTAATTATTTGGCTGTAATGAGCTCTGCAAATGTATTTAGTCTCAAAATGTCTTTTTATAGTGTTCTGAAATTTGAAGTAAATCAAGATCCTTATGAAAGCAGTCTGATGATGTTACACACAGGTATCAGCCAGTGTCAAAGTACTGTTTTGCTCTTAGCTTAGCTGAAGCAGGAGAAGCAGACAGATTTTTACAAGATTTACATGACTTCAGCCCAGTCTGCCCACTTATAATCTGCCTACACTTCCTAACATGCCGAGTATCTCCTTGCGCAAGGCTGTCATCAGGAAGAGATATGGGAACTTGTCCAGATTTTGAAGTAATTCAGTCGGTCTGTGCCCCCAGTGATTTGGCACATGAGCAATGGGGAGCTTGGATTGCACCGTGCTGCAGCCCGGGCGTGCGTGAGGTCTCTGGGCATTGCATGGAGAGCAGGAAAATGCTTTCCGAGGCTGAGCTCACACTTACATCCAGATCACCAACAGCTGAAGAAGGGTTTTGGGTCTGAAGTTGGATGCTTGGTGGGTGGAAATGAGAAATGAAGCACATAACCGTCTCCCAGCAAGGCATGAGCTTTGCTAGTGTCTGATCACTGCTGTTATCCAGCCATCTCCCAAGAATGAGTAAGTCCCTCCCTACTGTTGCATCATTGCTTGAACACATTGGTAGTAAAATATGAAGTGCTTTTTCTTCCTGCAAGTGTACCAAATATCAGTCCCCCTTAAGTATCAGCTTTTAAACCTTGCAGCATTTTTCTTTTGATCATTTCTATGCCTACATTTCTTTGATTGCATAGGCTAAGACTGACTCAAATATTCCATATGGATTCTTTCAGGGCTGTGAGCTTCTGAAATCAGCAATCTAAACATGTAATTATTTTGTTATTTACTGCAACTTTCAAATTTTCTTTGAACATTTTTTTCCCCCTGAATCTACTTATGAGTGGCTGTTCATTCATTGTGGCAACAGTTTTCCTCCTCTCCACTCCAGTTTGGCTCTGTCCTCCTACGCTTCTGGCATCACAAGCTGACAGTTAAGTTAAGGTTTTCTGCCAGGTCCTCAGCACTGTGCATTTTACAGGATCTCTTGGCCTCCCTCTCCCTTCTTAAAGGACTATCCCACTTCATCCCGTCTCCATTTGCTGCTCTGACTGCGGCTGGAATTTTTGACCCATCCCTCTCTTTGCCGTTTTGCTGCTTATCACCTGCAGCATTCCAGCATTCCACCACGGGGGAGTTCATGCCACCAGATCCTCATCAGACACCCCTGGTGAGGCCCCATTCCCTGTCCCCAAGCATTGTAGATGGTGCCCACAGCCCATGGATCTCCCTGATGCTCTCTGGGACCAAGAAAAGGAGCAAGTCCCCGAATGACTGGGCACTGTCCTGGTCTTGAAGACCTGACATGAGTCACCTCTACTGCTGACCTCCTTGACAACCTGCTGTGCCAAGGGGAGCTCACCAACAGCAACAGCTCTCTGCTCTGGAAAATATATAGTCTGAGCAAGGGTATTTTTATCCAGTTTCTATCACAGTGCAGCATCAAAAAGCCTGACGAATCCCAAACACATCATGGCTGCACTAGATTCACTGCCTCTACCAAATCAGGAAGGCGATGGTACATTATTTTTGGCATGATTTGGTTTTAAAGTGCCCATGTTGTCTGCTGGCCATGGGATACTTTCCTGCCAGTTGTTGTACAAACTCCTTCAACGGTCTGTGAAGTCTGGACACTTCCCCAAAACAAACAAGCTAATTACACAGAAGATGCCAAGACCTGATTTTGTGGTCTTCTTAAAGGCAGGTGCCATATTTGTTTGCTGCCAGTCTTCAGATGTCTTTGACCTGGAGGTTCACTGACTTAATTTTTTCTGGCTGTTTCTTTCTCACTAGATGCGTGATCCTTTCATGTTGTCCAATTCCCACTGGCATCAGAGAGAATTTTGGCTGATCTAGGGCTAGAGGACACAGCCCTGGCTTTTTTTAGCTCCCCTGGGTGCATTACATCTATTGATTTATGTGAGAAATGGTTGCTTTGCCTTGGTGGAAAAACAAAAACACCCAAGTGTGAACAGACAAGGCGACTGAAGACACAATGGTCATGTCGTTCCTGAAATGTTCGTCTCACTTCAGAAACAACACTCTGCACTCAGACCAAGTGATAAGTGGGGACAGAGAATAAGCCAAAATAAACCTCCTTATCTTAAAAAAAATTCAGCTTCCTAAAGCCAACCTGGATCTGATCTGTGTGAACAACAAGAGAAAGTGCAAGAAAGCCGAGATATTTCTTAAAATAATATTACCGTAGGACCCAACAAAATGTAAACTCTGCTAGCAGAACAAAAGTTATTTGCAATTAGCACTGACATGATGCCCATGAGAGGTCAGATGGAGAGCAGAGCGCTCACCCTTCTATGGCTTGCACGTTTAATTTGCAAACATAGGCAACGATCCTGTTGGGAGATACCCTGGCTGGACATCAAACACCAAGTGGTTCTCATTGTCTGTGAACTTCCCTTTAAAAGCAACAGGACCCCTCCCAGCACGTAAGGTTAGAAGTCTTTGGTTCAAATCTGTGTATTGGACTGAATTCACCAATTCCACTGAGGCAAGAAGGATGACTCCCAGTACGTGGCACTGGTTAAGGGGCTTCATTACAAGCCCTGGTCCTGTGAAAAACTTCTGGGGTTGAATTAAAATTTTACAAAGTAACTCTTGAGATATTCTTTGTGAATGATTATAAATTCCTCTTGGACACCAAGTCGAGCCCTCAGGTGGTCTAAAGACACATAACACAGAAAGCAACAGTTTAGGCTCAGTAAGGTCACTGAGTGTATGGCAGGGAAGATGTCCCACACCGTGCCTGGAAATCATTCTTCCTTATTCCCCTGATCCAACATCATGGATGTCAAACAGAGGGATTTGTCTTCCCTGCACAGTGCAAACCCCTCCAGCATCAGACACAAACGTGTCTGCCCCAACCCACCTCCCCACCTACAGCACGTGGATCAGTGCTGGGCTTGGACATCTCTTCCTCTCTCCTGCCTTGCTAGGAATCATCACTTAAGATCCACTTTTCTTGCCTGTTGCGCAGATTTCTTTCCTTTATGGACAAAATATAAATTTAAGGGGCACCCACACACATGTTTAGGTGCTTGTACACCAGACTGCGTGTACAGGGTACATTTTTCTCTTTTAGTTAACATAACCTGTCAGGGGGGAAAAAAAGGGAAGTTAAAGATGTCATGTCATGAAAATGTTATTATCCATGTGGCACTGGCAGTTGACAAACTGACACCTCCATATGATAAACGTAGGGCTTTGGTTGTGCCCCGTGAGATGAGAGTCCAGTGCAATCCCACAGGAGTCAAGTCCATCAATGAGCTCAGACCAAGAAAATTCTGTCACTTGGCCAAGTATTTTGCAGAGAGAGAAGATTTTCTCCTGAGACACTGTTTCCCAGCAGGGCAGAGGTGAAATGGGACTTGAGTTGTGCCCACTAAAGCCCATGTCCAACTTGTATGAGTGCTGGAAAAAGTCCAGCTTCACAATCAAACCATCCATGAGGGGAGTGCACTAATGAAGCAGAGCATCCTCTGGGAAAGACTGTCCTTTTCCGCCTGGCAGAGAATCTCTCAGCAGAGTTTCAATCACACAACACACTCGGCAGTAATGTGGACTGAATTGTTGCTCCTCAGGGGTCTGTCTGCCAAGAAAACTGAGGAATGACTCATGTAGTGGCATTCGGAGTGAAGGGAGGGAAGGACCCGGAGGTGACAAATGATTCAAAAGCACAGAGGTTGAATTCCATGGGAGGACAGGTCAGTCCCACACACGATGCAGGAAAATGCCTTGCAGCACATCAGGGTGGTGGAGCAGAGCAGTGGGTGGTGGAGAAATGCATCCTTCCCCTAAGGCAGAGACAGCGTTGCCATGAAGAGGCAAGTGGTACACATCTGATGCACCATGAACCAGAGTATCCAGAGGGTACGGGTGGTTCGAGACTGAACCAGATCATTGGAAAATAGACTGGTGGCTACCTGAAGTGGGGACTGGAAAGTTCTGCTGAATTTCTTCCTAAATTACAGGAAAGACTCGGTGGGAACATTCAAGAAATGGGCCAAGATGGGCTTTCCCCAGTCAGAGGTGGAAAATTCATTAGACCCGTGTCATGTTGGCTCCGCTGTGATCCATGCAATATCTGTGTTGGAGAGAATCAGATGTGCTCCAATGATATTTCTGGGAGATGCACTCGATGAGCCCTTGAAAGCAGGCTGCACAAGGGGGAGAATACATCCCCTTTGCTTCCAGAAACATTTGCTTTACATCCATTACTTTACCCATAATAACCACCACCCCCCNCATCTTCTGCATTTCTTGCTGCTTTTACAAATCACATGTAAAAAAACTGTACCTTCTTTCACATTCACTGTTCAAAGGAGAGAGTGAAGCAAGGGAATATGGAAAACTGTTATAAAACCAGTTATAAAACCAATTATAAAACCAGTTATAAAACCAGTGGCTCCGTGTTACATCCTGTCCCTCTGCTTTCTTGCATGTCTTGTCCATGAAAGTCTGTCCCTGCTTACACACCTCCCTCCTCCAACCCAGGCTGGGCATCTCACAGGAGGCAATGACACCGTGGAGGCCAGGAAGGGCCATTTCAATTTTACAGAAAAATGGGCAAGTTCTGGAGAAATCATTCCTGAAGAGGCAGTTTTGCCTTGAAACTAACATAGAATACATGGCTGTGCTTATGGGACACCTGACACTGCCAAAAGGAGATTGGAGTGGGAAAATAAACCACCCCCCACCCCTCGGCTTGCTGCCAGCACCAAGTGTGTCCAACTGCTACGCTGGAGAGACCCCACTGGACACGGAAAACTGGGTCAGGCTGCAGCTCTCCCATTGCTGGTGGGCACCAGGAAAATCTAGAGGGGCAGGTTCCAGGGCTGAGCGGCAGCCAAGCACAGCCCCCTCTGGGCGCAGGGCTGGGGTGCAGAGGCTGGGGCTGGCTGCTGGAGTCACTAAAGCAGGGATGGGGTTTGCTTTTGGCAGGGGCTGGAGGGGCTGCTGCGCCGTGGCGTCATGGCCAGCTGCTGAGACGATGTCTGGGCCCAGGCACTGATTAGAAGCTATCCCAGACGGAGCAGGGTGAGGGCAGGGGGGGGAGAGTGAGTGATGGATTAACCCGTTTTGAGTCACACTCTTTATGAAGAGCGGGTTACTTTCTGCTCCAGCACTGAGTTACGCTAACAGGCATTGCTGAGACAGGGCCTGAGCGAGATTTATTTATCTTGAATCCCTTTAAACATTTCAACACCCCATGGCTGTGCACCCAGCAAGCCTGTGAAACCACATGCCTCACAGTTCCTACCCTCTCCCTGCTATTCCCTCCTGGCTGTTTCATTCCCTCCTTGCTGCAAGCCAGATTCCTTGTCAAAATTAAAACTTAAGGCATAGGAGGCACGCACTTGGCTTTCCCCTGCGCCCACCTGGTAGGGCCTGGTCCTGCCTGGGGATGGTGGGACCTCTCATCAGCACATAATCACTGCTAAAAGACCCCATGGCCTCTTCTTTTTTTTTAAAGTCCAAGGCAATATAGATACTGGGGAGCAGCACAGCATGGGACACTTCTTTGAAATGGTGTTAACTTTGGAGTGCCTTGTGCTGCACACAGGGTGTGCCTCGGGAAGAGCTCCTACATCTGCAATCCATCACCCACAGACCTGGCCGAGGAGCTGAGGCTATACAGCCCATTTTTAAACTTCGCCATCCTCTGACTGACAAAACACAGTGCGAATGGTTTACAGGCTGGCACTGAATGGCACGGGAGCCCCAGAACCCTTGTTTCCATCCAGCACCTTTGTTTGAAGCATGCACTGGAACCATCTGTACTCCCTGTGGGAACAGGGACCTGTTAGTTTTGCATAAACTGCTCGATCTGCTTCAGTGAGTTGCAAAAATGGAAAAGGACATCAGCTTTTTTAAAAATTTCTTTGCAAAATTAACAACCAAGGCACAAAGATTTGCCCTACTCTTGCACTACTGAACTAATTCTTCTTGCTTTGAACCTGAATTGAAGGGCATGAGGTTCAGCCCTACTATTCTAAGCTGCCTAAACATCTTCCCCCCACCTCCAAAAATATGACATTCACTACCCACCAGGGCAAGAATTCCTTGGGAGCACAGGTGAACATTTCAGGCTCCTTCCTCCCAAGCATCCTCAGTACCTCCACCAGGCTCTCTTGCCACACCAGCTGGTAAACTCTGTGCTTTGCTATCTTGTTGTTTCTACCATTTCAACATTCTAACACCATTTGGAACAATTTCATCTGAAGATCTCAAAGTGCTTTACAAGGCTTAGTTAATTAAGCCACTGAAGTATTATTACATCTCTCTTACAGAGGAAAAAGTCAAGCAAAGATGTTAAATTACTTGCCAAACGTAATATGAGTCAGTAGCTAAGTTGGGAAAAGAACCCAGGAGTCCTGACTCTTAACCCATGGCTGTAAACCATTTTTCTCTATAAAACAGAAATTAAGCAAGCAGAAGGGTGGCAGCACAGCTTTTCCTTTTATTCGAGCTGCCTTACAATTAGGACAGCAATAAAAATATGGATTCCTAACTTTGAAACTTGGAATATTTGTTTGAAATTGACTGTGTGGACATTTCGGGGCACTTGCTGCCTTTTGAAGTTCTCACATTGTGGTCATATTTGAAGAAACTATTGTGACAGCAGGAGTTACGGGCTTGTTGCAGGAATGAGTTCTATGTTATCTGGGAAGTGAGAACAGATCACTGAAACATCACTTCAAACAGTCTGATGAATATATGACATATTCCTGCTAACTAAAGGCGTAAAATCCACCAGAACAAGTTACTGTTTGCTCTCCCTATTACTAAAGGGGAAAAGAAAGGAACGTAAAGGTGAATTCTCTCACAAAAAAGGACTCTTCCGCCAGCTCAGCCCAGCCCAGCCCAGCCAGAGGAACTGCTCCAAGTCTAAAGATAAACACAGCGATAGCAAGGGCATTTCCACAAGGAGGCCAAAGAATTTGAAAGAGGAAGGAGTAACTGGGACCCCAATGAGCCATTTGCCTGTATCCTGCTGTCCATAAGTTTTATAAATTATGGGAGAAAAAATGCTGTGCGCAACTGAAAGCTGCCCCTAGACACCAATAATTTGTCTGACCTGCATTTAGACGACCAATCCGCTCAGCTCTAACTACCCTTGGCAGCCTCGTGCCGGTCGTATTTTTACATGGATGAACTGTTCTTCAACAATTTCCTCCAGTGTGCTCGCAGCACAAACAGGCTTTTCTTTGCAAGCAGGTATGTGTGCCTTCTTTTTCCAGTTACTTCTTTCCTCACACACGTGATTCATGAGGCCGTTTGAGAAGAAAAAACACCCAGCCCCCGCACTCTTTCCTACTAACAGTGCTGCTACAAGCTCTGCTGCAGTTTTATGGGACAGGGATGGAGGTTTGCTTAGGTTTGGACTCCCCTGGTTTAGGAGGCAATAGCAACACGTTTTTCTACCATTTCTCCAAGTCCTATTTCTATCTTTCCCTAAAATTTGCCTGCAGTATCATGGTTTGTTACTCGAGAAACTTACAATCATAATGAGAGCCAGCATTTACAGTTGCAAAATTCCCATTGCTTTCTGGGGTAATTCTGAGGCTGAATGAGGCATCCAGAAAAAATCACTGTGAAGAAGGAGAGAGAGCTTGGAAAACTGTGCCATCACCTCTATAAATCCAGAGCTCTTGTCCTATGTGTTTGCTCCTCATGGCCAAACCTTTAGTCCCTTGGGTCTATGAGACAGAAGATGTGGTGGGAAAAGCATAAAAGAAAGAAAGCAGATGGCAAGGGCACTGTCAGATACACATAGATATATAAATAATATATATATTTGCTCTTTCTGTGAAGGAATCCATCATAAGCACCAAATGCCCCATGACCTCAGGGTGTAAGTGCAGGATTTAAGGCCTTGTGGGAACGTGCCCTTGCTCTTTCTTTAACACCAAGAGGGATTGTGCCTGTATGAAACCAACACATCCAGTGGTTTCCCGCAGACATTTTGATGATGGATTGCTGGCATCACTTGTTTTCTTTTGAAGGCAATTCATTTATCAGAGACAATTACTCAACTGATAAGTTCAGTGTGTTCAGCTGTTCGTGGCTACACAGCAGCTACAGGCCAATAAATGTGAGCTGCAATTAGCTTGATTAATGATTTCAGATCACTAAACTGCAGCTTTGTTTAAGATAAAGCTCTAGGAAGCTTTTCTGCTGAATCTGGCAAGTTTACTGGCGTTGGTGACGCTACCTTCATTGTAAGCACCCCAAGCCCAGCAGCTCCTTCAGTCTGACTTTGATAAAACGAGTTCCAGTCCTCGGGACCTCTGAAGAGCCCAGCAGGTGTTTGGTGGGGGAAGTACAGAGACAGGGGACCCCCTCCCATCTGCCACATTGCAAAGTGCTAAGGAAATCGTTTCCAAATGTCCCGTAATTTAGAAGTTTACTCCCTCCCCCACCCCGCCCCAGCCTCCTGTTTTACTCCTCTGGGCTGCTGACCTTCACCTCTTCTGCCATCCTTCAGGGGTCCTGATGCCGAGCCAGCCGTGAGCGTCGTGGAGCATGGAGCAAGGGAAGCAGAGCAATGCAGAGCAGGTTTTGGAAGCGCTACGTTTGCTTTAGCGTGGTGGCTGTCACCAGCAGTGCTGCAGTGGGACCTGCAGGGCACAGAGTGTGCTGGCAGCAGTCCCTTCAGGTGGGATGGCATTTGCCTTTCATTCATTTTCGGGCTGTAAAGAATACGAGCGTGAATGCATGTGTGCAGATGCATGTGCCTACATGCTCTTCCCTTGCTGCCCTCTGCTAAAGGAATCAACGTCACTGATTCTTGTGCCACAAGCCCAGACTGGTGAGGATTGTGCTTGTGGAGCAGCAGTTTCAGAATTACAGCCTCTGCTAAGCTCCAAGTACAGGCTCTAAGCCATGAAATGAGCTGGGGTTCACCCTGCTCTGCCCAGCATGTTTTACACAGACCCAGTCCCACCTCTCACTCCTCCCACAAAGGCATTTTCAAGCTGAGGAACCTCTGGGCAGAAACCTTTGGAGATTTGATTTCAGTGGTGTGGGAAATGATGCAATTGACATTTCACTTTGGATGGAGCTCAGGTGAAATTCAAACCTTTAGACATTCCAGTTCTAACGTAGGCGCTCGCCTCAACCAGCTCACTCAGAGGCTGGAAGAGGGGTGTCCTCCCTGAATTCAGGGGAGAAAAACAAACCGTTGGGTGCTAGTAGGAATCTGCTGTTTCTGGGCTCAGGGTAACACCAGGCACAGGGACACAGCAGCAGCCCCAGCCCTTTCTCCAGTTTAGGTGCTAAATTATCTCTGCAGCTCTTTCTTCCCAAGCTGAAAGTCTCAGGTCTCCTTCCAAGGAAGAAACGTTGGGAGAAGGCACCCACCACTAGAGCAAGGGTCCTGAAGCTGCAGTGTTTGCTTTTGCAGTGCAAGATTTTGGGTTCAGTTCCCACATCAGGGAAAAAACAGTGCAACAACTGCTGCGTTTCACCTCCATGTCTTCAATCTGATCTCTATGTGGGCACAAAGAGCAAGAAGGAAAGCCATGGAGCAACCACAGCCATGAGGAGGAGGAGGAGAAATCTTTTTTGCTCACTCTAATTCCAGGGCCCTTCATGCATTTCACATGACACTTTAGAGGAAAATACACGGCAGCTGTTAATTTAACGCCCCTCTCATTTCTTAGTTTTACCCTGAGAATCCATATAAAACATGGCATAAATATTTGGAAGTCAATACTTTTCCCTGGGATATTTCCTCACAAATGACAGGTGACAGGTAACAGGTATATTTTATGAGCTCAGTTGGAATTTCTTTCTTCCATACCAGCAATCCATTTGTCAGCCACAGTCAAACGCTGAACTCTTTACCAGATGACCCTGAATAAAGGAGAAAAACCAAAACAAACCCATCCCAAACTGTAGGCACACAGGTCTGTGTACTCAGGGACATGGATGTGCTCATTTTTCAGAAAAGCCTGAAGCCAGGAAGGCTCTAATGAAGCCTCCTGGAGGAGCCTGAGTCCTGGGGACCATCACTCACCCACTGACCTGAAGGGCTGAGCAAGTACAACAGGAAAGGAGGAATCGTTGATCCAGAGATTTGATAGAGCCCCTGCAATCATCTGACCTTTATTACACAGAGAAAGGAGATTTTAGTGTGATTTTTTGTAACCTATGGCTGCTTGATTACATCATGAAAAGGAAATATGCTTATCAAAAATGTCACCTATAGCTTGGGGAGTGGTTCAGATAAAATCTCATGGTTGGTCAGACCTCTGGGTTTTCCTTACTGGAGAGGATTTATCTGCTGAACATAAACTGGAAAATAGCTGTTTTCCATTAAGAACCTGATGATGTGATTAAAACTGTCAGACTGCCATGAAAATGCCCCAGAAATGGGATAAGAAATCCTGAAAAGTTTTGAGAATCATAAAGCCTTAGCCCAGCATTTCATCCTCTTCTCAACACTGCTTGTCTATTGATTTCAAAATTGCCCACCTTTTCCTTNACCCAGCATTTCATCCTCATGGCTGCTTGTCTATTGATTTCAAAATTGCCCACCTTTTCCTTGGGGTGATGCTGGCACATTGATACCCCGAGAACCCAGAAGCATGCTAAGAGTTGGGAAAAAAGCATATTTATGTTTTCTACAGACCTCAAAAAGAAAGTCTGTGTCTGACTCTGGGTTTCTATGGATTCATGGCCTTGGAATTAATTTGCTAAAACCTCACATTCTTCTACAGGAAACCATCAGCAAGCTGCTTGGAGTCAGTCAAACCTTCAGAGGAGCTGCCAGAAGAAAACAAGGTGAAGACCATGTATAGGTTTAGATCCCACAGAAAATCTACTAGTCCTGTGTTGTAGCAGAGACCAAATCCAGTATTACTACAATATCACAGGGAAAAACAGCAAAGGAACACAGGTTACATGGAAAGAATATGAAAGCAATGTTATCATGACATCAGTTTTACAGGGTCCTACACTAGTGACATTTTAGGGGAATTATTTCTAACATCCACTGTGACAAATGTGCTCAGAAAGTGGCCAAGAGGTGCAGGAAGCCAAATCAATATAAATGACACATGGCCATATCCTGGCCTTGGCCACACCAGAGTAATTTCCAGCTGGTCAGCATTGCTCTGCCTGGCTTCAGGCCTGCAAAGCTAAAGGTAGTCCCTTCATCTGCACACAAACAACATCTGAAGCAAGAAGAAGATGCACCAAGTGGGAGGATGAGACAAAAAGAGAAGGAAGGCTTCACTGAGATGAAAGACAGGACCAGTGACAATCTGGAGAAGACGATTTCTGAGGTGATTTCCACAGCCTGGTTTCTACAAAAACAGTTTTGGCACATGCACTGTACTCCATCCCTTGCCAGCCCAACCAGGACTTTAGCAGGATGATGACAACAGTCCCCTCTGAGAAGAGAGTTATGCCAACACACACCTCACTGGCTGGAGCATAGTCAGAGTCCAGGTGGAATTGCGAAGGTGACATGATGAGGTACCAAATCAGGTCACTGAGGAGGTCTCAGCCCATGGTGGAGTAGAGGAAGGCCATGGCCCGAGTCCAGGTCTTGCTCTCAATGCAGCTCACATCAAACCCCTCAACTCTGATGGCAGAGAGGATGGTCTGGCTCAGCATGGAGGGGAACATGGTGCAACAAGAGCAGGGCAGACCCATCTGACCATGGGCTGCACCATGACCACACAGAGAGAAAAATCAACAGAATGGGCAAGGACAGGAAGAATCCACCAGAAGCCCTCCCTGAGGAACGGTCTCGTGAAGGAAAGGCTGAAGGGTTGTTAAGGGAGTGATGAGGTTTTTGCTGTTTTGACCTGGACTCAGGGAGAGGCCAGGCCCCAGGAATGTGAAGGTCTAGCCTGTGATTTGGGTTTGAAGAACAGAGCATGACAGCTTCAGTCCAGCTCTCCCTCTTTTTTTATGAGCCCCCTTTAAGTACTGAAAGGCTCTAATGAGGTTTCCCTTGAGCCTTCTCTTTTCCAGGCTGGACACTCCCAGCTCTCTCAGCCTGTCTGCATAGGGGGGGTGCTCCAGCCATCTTGGCATCTTCATGGCCTCCTCTCGACTTCCTCCAACAGGTCCACATCCTTCTTAATTTGGGGACCCCAGTACTCCAGGCGCTGTCTCACAAGGAAAAGATGTGGAGAATCACCTCCCTTGACCTGCTGGGCACTTCTTTTGAAGCAGCCCAGGATGCAGTTGCCTTTCTGGGCCTCATTTCAACAACCCACAGGGAAGGCCACAACAGGGGGATAACAAATGGCCACATCTATTTTTTACCAAGCAAGCAAGAGCGGGGGTGGGAGCCTCCCAGCCCCTACACTGGTCAGGGGGGGTTTATTTAATCTATCCCACTCTGCCGACCCCCAGATCATTTCCTCCTCCAACAGCTGCAGCCGTGGGGGACAGCAGAGCACGGACACACAGCTGTCCCTTCCGATCGCCACACACCCCTGTCAAGGCTTGCTGGATCTGCCTCTGGGACCAGCTCTCCTCAAACCCCAGTCCTCGTGAGCTGTTCAGGACAATTTGCGAATTTTCTTCTTTTTTCTCGCCTCAACCACATCAGTTTGGAGAAAAAGAGATGCAGCCGCTCCTTGCGAACTTTCCCTGTTTCACAGCTTTCAGCTAGCAAAGCCACAGGGTGATGGGAGAAATACACAGCATTTCCAAAGTATTTTTTGCATTTTAAATATTCCACATAAATGTATTTCTCCTTGGCCAGCACACCAGGTCTGTGAGATGGCTTCCAGCACAAGCTGCTCTTGATCTATATCCCCAGCATGTGAACAGGAATGGTAGTTTTAGCATAATTCAGCTGTCATGAAGTTCTTAGAGCAGTTTGTTAAATCTCCACTGTCAGGCTTACAGTCCTGCCTGAGGGGAAGGGTTTGGGCTATCTGCCTCAGTTTTCAGTGTTTTGGAGGAAAGGGGGTTGTTTCTGCCAGTCAGCTGAAGGGGATTTTGTAACAGGAGGACTCTCACGGTGGTGAATGTCACTTCTCACAGGGAGGGCTTTTTCCATGGCGAGATCTGCACAGTTGGAATCTGAATGGAATAAACCTACAGACTGACCAAACACAAATGAGCTTTTTAAAAGGTCTGTGTCAGATTTGTAAACGCTGATCCACAAAGACCTGGCTGCAGTCATGAGGACAAAGCTTTAAAAGAAGACTCATCCTCAAACTGGGTTGGATTCCCCGGTACAAAGGGGACCAGAACAAGGATACTAACTGCATCTCTCCTTTATTTTTTGTCCTGTTTAGTTTGACCCTACCCACAGCATAGTTTCCCAGCCTGGCTTGATATAAGTGACAACTTTATAAAGTTGAACTGGTCTTTTTCTAAAGTGGAATTTATTTTTTTTTCTGGATACAAAAAGTTCAGTATTAGACATAATCACTTTCTGGCATGCCATCCAAATATACATTTTCTTAGACTGATTGGCTCTATGTAAAGACCTGAAAGGAATAAGGTTCTACTATTCACTATTGTCAAAGCAATGCCCCAGACTCCTAATCAAATCTGCTGCTGCAAATGTAGGAAAAAAATAATAACCCTACTATAATTACCTTGCCTGGAGCCACTGCTCTGACACCACAAAACTGAGTTTTTCTATGCTGTGTAGGGACTTGACTGATACATTTTTCCTAATTCATAGTCACTTTCTCGATGGGACAGCAGTTTCTCCCAAGGGGCATCCCCAGCTGCTCAGGTTACAAGGGGCTAGATCTCAATGTTGTTAGAGAAAGAGCACAACTGTCTCAGTGTACACAGGCTAAAGGTGCAGGAATGCTGAATTAGAGAACCACAAACTGCCCAAAATGCAGGCACATCCACACCAATGGTCCTCACAGCAAATTTAAATCATCTCATGTTCAGACCACTGAATTTGGGAAAAAACAGTGCCATCCCTGTTCAGCTACTTTGTACTTGCTGTAACAATTAACAGACCTGTTGATGCAGTCAGTTCTCTCCTGACAAATTCAAGGCTGATACTTTGAGATCTGGGCAGGAGGTTTGACGAGGTGATTTAGCTGGGGGATTGGAACTAGATGATCCTTAAGGTCCCTTCCAACCCAAACCACTCTTACCATTCTCTCTCCAGAAATCCCTTCTCCCAGTCCCTGTTTCTCAAAGGTTGTATGCAGGTCTGTTCTTTCTTTTGCCACCAGCAGGACTTCAGCATTTCACTTACAAATGAAAAATCTGCCTAGAAGGGATCATTGGACTCAGGGAAAAAAAACAAAACCACTTTCATACTACTGTTTACATGTTTTTGCATATTAGAAGAAATAAAACCACTCATTGTCATAATTGCACAGACTCTTGATTTATACACTTCTTTTTGGTCAAAGGTGTATGTATTTTTAAGATCTCACGCAGACCATATGCTATCAATGCAAACAGCCTGGAGCATTTCAAGGAAAAGCAACCATTGAGAAACAAGTTTTTTTCCAGAGATTAGTGAAGGCTTCCATTTGCATTTTCATAGAGAAACAAGGTCTAAATTTTCTCTTTGTACATAAGAAAATACTTGGGGTCAAGAAATCAGTGTCTGGATCTATTATGAATTTTTTTTTTGAAGACCATAGCAATAAACATGTGCCCGACTTGCCATGCTGCTCTATTCTTTCCCAGTTCTCCAAGAGACATAAAGTGTTTCTAAATTAGGTTATTAATTATCAAGCCACTGGACCAGCCTCACAGCAACTGCATAAAACCAGCTTTACCAGTTGTACCCATAGCACTGTCACTTTCAGGAAGAGTCCAGGAAAGCAGATTTTGTACATGACCCTGCTGAACAGCAACATTCAACTGCTTTTTCTCACCTCTCCAATTCCTCTTTTCAAGCAAAAGCTGTTCCTTTTATTTCTGATCAGCCTCATACGTGTCATCCCCATTTCACACTCAGACCGTTCTGTGATTTGATGAAGATGTCATTTAAAATCAAGGGAGCAACAGAGCAGTGTGCCCATGAGCAACAGCTTATCTAAGCCCTGGGCCTGCAGATCTGTCCAAAAGAAAAATTGGAATGGGAAAAAAATATATTTTGGAAGGCTTTCATAGCAGTATGTCTCTGAAAAAGTTCCCATTCACTAAAGCCACTCCCAGTCCACAGGATGTGGGAGCAGAGGAGGACACTCAGGTTGGCATCAGCACTGCTGGACATCTTCCCCAAACTCTTACAAAACTCCCTAAAAATACTTTGTGTTGTTGTTAAGGCAGAGTATTTCCAAAATATTGCTGTTCCATATCATGGACGGATATGGGGTGAGTGAAATTTCGGTTTTAATCTCAGCCTAAGTATTACTGCAGCTTTTCATCAGGGGAAAAATATTTAGTAATTGATCAAAACCACTTCTTATCCTCATTGCCAACAGGAGGTAACAGGCAGGGAGGAAACAAGGACCCTCATAGCTCTATTACAGCCCTCACGCTGCTGGCTTGGATACTTGCAGGGAAGCTGAAAATGTCTTCACAAGCCCTGGCACTGCTCTGCAGTTTGGCTGTTGGGACCAGGAGGAGAAAAGGAGTGTGGGTGAATGACCATGAAACTTATCACACAATCAGAACTTGGTGTTCCTACCCATTTCCAAAGGGGGAGAGGGGAGCCAGCCAGGAAACAGAGTGAGACTTAAACACGCAAACCAAATTTGATTAACTGAAGAGAAGGAAAACCAGCAAGTTAGTCTCACTTTGAGGGTTTTATATCAGTGCACAAAAACACATTTGTATTTAGGTTTCCAGGCCTAAAGTAGTTGGGGGAAGGAAGAGGGGGCTTTTCTCATTAAAAATCTTTATTGAAGATTTATTTTAAAGAAGCCCTAGTGCTCTTCAAAACATAGCTCTGACAGTGTGGTCTCCAGGTGGAGAGGAAATCAAACCTTATTGGCATGATGGGGATGGAGGGACGGAAGGCACTGAATGTTCATAGGATGCTGCAAGAACACATTTGCAGAGGAAAGGGTCTGTAATGCACATGGATGACTTTTTTGGACACCACAGCACCAAAGCAAGACAAACCCATGGGCATCATGGAGTGAAGAGCCATAAAGTCAGCCCTGCTCATATCCAGAGCACTGAGAAGCCCTTGGTCACCTCTTGGATGAGGACTGGAAGGGACCCTGAGCAAGTTCACAGACAATAAAAATCTGGAGGAGCTGTTGACTCCCTCAGAGGCAGGGAGACCCTGCAGAGAGCCCTCCACAAATGAGAGGGCTGGGCAATCACCAACCATGTGAGGTTCAACAAGGGAAAGTGCCGGATTCTGCACCCGGGATGGGGCAACCCTGGATGTACGGACAGACAGGGAGTGAGAGGCTGGAGAGCAGCTCCAGGGAAAGGGACCTGGGGGTCCTGGTCCATGGCAAGGTGAACATGAGCCAGCAGTGCCCTGGCAGCCAGGAGGGACATCCCTGTCCTGGGGGCATCAGGCCCAGCATCGCCAGCCGGGCAAGGGAGGGGATTGTCCCGCTCTGCTCTGGGCTGGGGCGGCCTCACCTCGAGCCCTGGGGGAGCTTTGGGCACCACAATATAAGAAAAACATTAAACTATTAGAGAGTGCCCAGAGGAGGCCATGAGGATGGGGAAGAGCCTTGAGGGGAAGCCGTGTGAGGAGCGGCTGAGGGCACTTGGTCTGTTCAGCCTGGAGGAGAGGAGACTGAGGGGAGACCTCACTGCAGTTACAAATTCCTCGAGAGGGGAAGAGGAGGGGCAGGCACTGATCTCTGCTCTGTGGTGACAGTGACAGGACGCGAGGGAATGGCCTGAAGTAGTGTCAGGGCAGGTTTAGGTTGGATATCAGGAAAAGGTTCTTCCCCCAGAGGGTGGCTGGGCACTGAACAGGATCCCCAGGGCAGTGGTCACAGCAGCAGCCTGACAGAGCTCCAGGAGTGTTTGGACAATGCTCTCGGGCACAGGGTGTGACTCCTGGGGGATGGTGCTGTGCAGGGCAGGAGCTGGACTTGATGATCCTTGTGAGTCCCTTCCAACTCAGCTTATTCTGTGATGCTGTAAATGAGTGTTCATGGAGTGATCCATATCACTTAGACTGGCAAGGTGGTAAGGCCACAGCCTACACTTACTCTTTTGGTTGTCAAAACCAAAAAGCACCAGCCCCATAAGTGCTTCCGACACTTGTGAATGTACAACACCCCTCACGCTATGAAGTCAGGCATCCCCTGCACAACTGAAAACTGCCTTTGTTCATCTGTGAAGGAACACATGCTCCCCGTGAGCAACCCACAGCCTTGCTGAAAATTTGTATCACCATTCCCATGGTTGCTGCACATGGTCTCCCAAACTGTATCCCGGGCAAAATGCACATTGAGCCAGACCCATGCCCTCTCCATCCTATACCCAGACCACTGTCCCAGCAGCAGGCCTGACCTTTGGATGAGAAAGCGAGGGTCCTGCTTGCACCACACTTTTCAAAGAGCACATTAACCCTGATTGTCTTGGCTAACTCTCTGGAATTTCCTTCCTTGCCCCGGAGACAGAGCATTCTGTGGAAATGAAAATTAATACTTACAGGCGACTAGAGTTTGGGTGTGTTTTCAATTATATATTGAAAAAAAACCAGAGAGTGGAAATTCAGTGGCTCTTACAAATAAGCCCATTTTAATTGTAAATTTATTTAGCAGGAGGTGGAATTAATCACCTAAAAGGGAACGGGGGGAGAGCCCCAACACTGCACACAAAGCAAGGAAAGTGCGAATCACACAGTTGGCATGAGATCCCATTTCATTTTTGTTAAGTGCAGGGGTTTTAAGTCCCTGAATATCTCACTGTTCTTTCCCTCCTGTTCTCCAGAGGGAGAACAAATGCAAATGGTGTCGTGTTAGAAGGGGCTAAAAGGGCACCCTGTAATAATCCAGTGCTCGAAACCCCATGGCTCCATCAAGGAGGGAAGGTGTAACAGCCATCAGGAAGCCTGCAATAGCCTCTGTGCACACATAACACCTCCAGAGGAATTTTCTGCAGCTATTCAAGAACAGACCCAGGTCTATTCACCCCAGATTCACCCCATAGCTTGCACATACCTAGGCAGCGCTCAGAGGAGCACAAAGGGCTGGACACACCGAAATAACGCCAGCCAGATGAAAAATAGACTCTGTTCTTTCTCCCCTTGTGCTGGTGTTGGGTTTGACAAAGTTTCCACAGCATGTACCCCACAGCACAGCCTAGCAAGAGCACGAACAAGCCCCCAGCAGCAACCAGTCACTTTATAATTCTTCCCCACACCACCCCGATGTCTTTTCCACACCAAGCAAAGACAGGAGAGGCCAGGCAAGACCTCAGCACCCACAATTCTCCAGCAAGCTCATAGGCTGCCTCCAATGCAGCCAAGTCCCAACAGACGTGGCCACAGCACAGCAGGCTGCAGGCAGGATGAAGATCCCATTTGTGGAGTGGAGGCTGAGGTGTGGGTCAGCTCCAACATGTTTTCTATACACATTTTCCTTGAAGGCTGTGAATTAATTCAGCTTGGGCAATCTTGCTGTCATTTCAGATTCCTGCTCCACTAACATTCAGGCTTTAGCTGTACAAACAGAGGAAATATATTCCGTATTTCCAGCCAGTGCTTGTCACATTAGTGATCACTGAAACTTTCTACTGTCAATGAATTTGTTCAGCTCCTCCTTGGACCTGCCAATCCCATCTCCACAACTGCCTGTGGCTGCATCTCCCTTGACGTGCTGGCAATGCTCTTCCTAATGCACCCCTAATGCACCGTTGGCCTTATTGGCCTTCTTGTTCCCCAGGGCTCATGGAGAGCTTGTTGTCCACTGGGACCCTCAGGTCCTTCTCCACAGAGCTGATTTCCAGCAGGTCAGTCCCCAGCCTGTACCGGGCTGGGGCTATTCTTCCCCAGGTGCAGGACCCTCCATTTGCCTCTGCTGAACTTCAAACGGTTCAGCTTCTTCATTACCAAGAAGCTTTTTAAATTTGAATTGCACTCTACAACCAGCGCCCTCCTCTTTTCCAGGCGTTGCTTATAATATTGCCATTTCCTGCAGTGACTCAATCCAGAGAGCCAAGTTTCTGACCGAAAGGAGAGGGATCATCAGGCCACTTAGTCACCTCCAGTGAGCAATCTGCATATGACACTTAACTCCCCTATTTTTTTCTTAATTATTATTATTGCAAACTGCCTCTCTGTAATGCACTGAGAAGAGTGTGTTGCACAAGTTTCTGTAGGAACCCAATTTTGAAACTGCTACATGCAGGAACAGATACCAGCTGTGACCGTGAGAAAAACCATGGGTCTCATCCGAGTGACCACAGCTTGCACGTAGAGTATGAGCAATCAGTCAGTTTAACTCTTGAAAAACACACACCTCTCTCAGGTACAGGGTTTACCCTATGGGGAAAAAATAAAACTCTTTTCAGAGCACAAGTAGGACTGAGAGTCATTACTCCATCAGCTCGGCCATCAAGCCAAAAACATTTTGTTAGTGTGGGTTGAAGCGGTAATTTTGTACAGCTTTCCATAGATGTGAGCAAGATATCACAAAACGAGCATGGAAAGCCTCACACAAAAGCACTCATTTAGTTTTCAAAACTGATTTCTAAGCCACTTTCTAGGAAACACTGTGAACCATGAAGCATTTCTCAAGACGAACGAGCTGAGCAGAGGGTTTGTGACGCTGAGGAAATGCTCGTACTGCCCCAGATTTGTTGCACAGTCTGTTAGCTCACAGCCCATCAAGAATCAGTTTTTCTGACACCCTCCACACCAGGGGAAATGTCATATTCCCCACTGCACAAGAGACAGGCCTTAGACCCCCAAAGTGCACCCAAGCAAAACAAGATCACCGACATACAATCCTTGGTAGCACCCTCACTGTTGGGCATGAATGCCTCACCACAGGAGAGAAGGCAGGAGCCTGCAAGGGAGATGGGCAGCAAAGGAAGGAAAAAATACAGGAAAAGCAAAAATTACAGTTACATTGTGCAGAAAGGCTGAGGGACAGAAGGTGATTTATGCTACAGAATGAGAGGCTGTGGCATTGCAGAATGGTAACAGGTCCCTGCATCATGAAGGTGCAGGCCGCATTCAAAGATTAAACTTGGTGCTCTCTCTAGGACTCCAGCAGCCTGATACTTTCCCAACAAAGTGATTTTCTGATGGAATAAAGCAAGCTTTCAAGCATCCAGCTACAGGAAGTTGTCTTGATGCACACTATGCCCAGGGAAGTGGTGAGATGAAGTGGTGAGATCACAGCCCCTGAAACTGTTCAGAAAACATGTAGATGTGGTGCTTAAGGACATGGTTTCGTGGTGGACCGTGCAGTGTTAGGTTAATTAAGTAATTGGACTCAATAATCTTAGAGGTCTTTTCCAACCTTAATGATCCCATGATTCAATATATACATGCATGTATATATATACTTACATATATACATATACAATTGATAGCTCTCATATTGATAGACACATTCAGATTGATGGACGTGATCTGTGAAATTCAAATTTTCAAATTATTTGGCTTAAACATGAGATCTGTAGAAAAACAAAAACAAAAAACAAGCTCATGATTTTTGAGCAGTGGACAAGCAATTTCTGAAAGTGGGGTCTGGCCACACTGTCAAAAGATGCATGGTGGGCTTCCTGTCTGCATTTAAAATCTGTTATTAGTATACCAAATTCTCACTGTTTTCCAGTGAAGGTAGTGGCCAATCCTGCAGGCTGTTTGCAAGCAGAGAATAACCAGTTCCTAAAAATTGTAAGGAATTACAGAGCTTAGGAGCATTTGCAGAATCTTCCTCCTAGTGCCTACATTTGCTATAAGCTATTTATTTCAGGGTAACCGCAATGCTTCTGTGCAGTTACCACCCCCATGCTGGCTGACACACCCGTGAGCCTGCCAAGCACTAGAGGTGTTCATGAAACTTTCCTGCCCACACTCCCTTTATCCCTTCACCCTCTTCATGCAGCACCAGTTCAAGGCCAGCATGGCTGCAAATGGGTTCAATTTCAAAGTACTGGCAGTGATGCAACAGTGGTTGCACTTGCCCAGTCAAACCAGGTAAAAACTATTCCCATACAGTTTCTTCAGAGCAGCAGCCTGGAATCATAGAATCACAAACGGTTTGGGTTGGAAGGGACCAACCTGGCTCCAAACCTCCCACCTTCCACTATCCCAGGCTGCTCCAAGCCCCATCCATCCTGGCCTTGGACACTATCAAGGATGGGGCATCAACAACTTCTCTGGGCAGCCTGTGCCAGGGTCTCACCACCCTCACGGGGAAGAATTTCTTCCATGAAACACCAGACTCCATTTCATCCACAGGTAGGAAAAGGCTTTAAACAAAAGTGTTTATTTAGAGAATATCAGTGGCACTAATTTACGTGCTGTTCAACAGGGATATGTGGGTGCATTTGTTACCAAACCCCAGTAATCAGATGTTAAAGATGTGCATTGCTCAGAGCCCACTGGGGCTTTGCACAATGTTCTGAGCACTGAAAGCCAAATGTGATGCTAGTAACGCCCTCCTCCGTTGTGCAATTGCACTGAAGAAATACCAGCTCTCTTTTCAATTTTTAAGAAAATAAGTAGGGGAAAAAAAAGGATAAAAGAGATGATATAGATCACCTGCCATATCTGGGGAAAATGCACAGTAAAAGAAGCATGATAAATCCTTAGATCAAAAAGGAACATTTCAGCTGTAAGGAATTTTTTGGTGCTGTTTAAGCCCTAAGAACTATAGCCAGACACACAAATATGATTATGTTGAAAAGTGCTGCAGGTGGGTATTACTAAAACAATGATCACAAGGAATAGAAATTTAAGAGGAGAGCGAAAGGACTGGTACAAAAGAGCCCCAAAGACAAAAACAACCCATGACCCCACCACTTGCAACACAGATATCAATACGTGGGAACCAAATCCCTTTGGCACATCAGCATTATGCAGCCGGAAACTTGTGAAACTCGTTCCACGGGTCCACAAATGCAGCGGAGGAGATGCAGCCAGAGCACGGAACACAGAGAAACGACACCAGGGAAAAGTGGGGTTATGGACAGGGCACCGGCAAATTAAGCCAGGAAGAAATTAAATTTAGAGGAAGCAGGAATGGGTAGTTATAGATGACATCGCAGCTCCTGCTGTGAACTCTCTGCCCCAAGAGGGCTCTCAGCCTTCAGCAATTGTCTTTCCGCAGGTATCCCTGCTCCACTCCAAGAGTGCACACCCTGTGCAGAACCAGAGAAAGGGCTCAGAGTCCAGCAGGATGCTCCATCAAAAAATAACAAAATCCAAATTAACTTGGGACGCACCAAGTTCTGACAAACCCCTAAGGACATGGGAAAGGAAGATTTCTCCATCTATGCATTGCAAAAGCATTCCCAGTAATTGCCACTGCTCCTTCATCAACAACCCCTTTTCTCTTGCATCTCCCCATGCAGCAGATCCTGCTCTCCTCCCTCCACAGACCAACATCATCACACACAGTCATACAATCACACAGCAGCAATGCCAATGGCAAAAACGGAGTATTCAAACCCAAGCAGCAATAGATGTCTTGTTTACAAATTACCACAATTTCACAAGACAGCAGGAAAAAATGACCAGTTTGGAGACTCTCATTAAAGTATTTCATTCACCTCTCTGTTGATTCACCAGCCTAAATCTTACAGTGTATTTTTGGTGAAGGAGCAGGGACAAAAGAGACTCTTTTCACCCTATCCATCATTTTAAGGATGCAAGACCATCCTCAGTGCATTATGACAAGGTCCACTGGGCTTTGTAGGCAGCTTTTTTAATTTGCCTGGCTAATAAAATAAAAGAAAAAAACATCACCTTCTCAGTCCTGCAACAAACAGATTTATGCTATGGCATCTGGATCCTTGGGGTAACCTAGCACATTATGCCACCAGTTGGCCAAATCTGGAGGCGTTTTTCCACGCTCAGCAGAACTGCTTTACAGCAGGGCTTGTTCTTCAAAGCCCCTCATGCTGCCTGTGTGATCGCAGGGCTTTTCTGTGGCTGTCACAGTGACATAAACATAATGTGACAGTGGGTGGCTTTAAAAACCAAGGTCTTCCCAGAGCTGCAACTCTCCAAAAGCAGTGCTGACAATACTCCAACCATCCCAATTCTGCCAACCAGCTGGTTAAGCCCTGGAAAGCACCTGATCTTCCAATTTAAGTGTCTTTTCATCATCCCAGTGGCCAATGACCTCCAGCTCTATAAACAGCACTGGCCTCACAGCAGAAACCCTGTGTCAGCCAGCCCATCACAGCACATGCAAAGACGTTTTCTTAACAAGAGGACCAGAGAGTGCTCAAAGGGCACATGTGGACAGTCAGCAGTAGATAGGGACGGTGTTTGCTCAGACATACACAAATTCATGGTTGATTAAGCACAAAAAAATATGGATCATGCTTACCTGGGCAAGTCTATGAATAATCCCAGTGGATGGAGCGCACTGCTGACAATTTACCTGTGGAAGTGAGAGCTGCAGTATCTATCAGACAATGCTAATGCCCTCAGATTTTGAGGGGTTGAGTCTCCAGGGACATCAGCAACTGCACTGCTCCTGTAGCATTTTAATAGTTCAAGAGCAGTGAGGCAGCTGCCTCTCCATGTACCCGTGTCCTCTTCCCTCCCAGGTGAACAATACCAGCACTAAATCTGACATCTCTGCAACTTGACAGAATTATTGTGCAAGAGAGAGGCTTCTCAAGTGCCTCTGGCTTCTTGGACAGAGCCACACAAGGACATGCCCTGTAGCTATGCCTGGGAGCTCAGGACATACGGCAGCCCACACACAGCCACTGGGCCATTACAGGCATCAGAGGGACTCAATTCATGGAAAAACACCTTCAAGAGTCTTCCTGGACAAGATTTCTAGGTAAGAGCAAAAGCTGTCTGAGAATATATGGACAGACATTAGCCCTGCACGACAGAACCCCCGGAAGCCAAAGAGGACCTCAGCATCCCCTCCTGTCACTGCAGGCAGAGCCCAGACACGTTACCCACTTCACCCCGGGGAAGCTGAACATCAGATTAGGAACACAAACTTGTGTTAAGACCTTGCTCTGTCCTTGGGCACATTAAAGCTGATGCAACTTCCACAGCTATCAGGGAGTTACACTGCCCATACAGAAAATATCTTCATGGAAGCGACAATCCCAAATGCACACCAGGAGTATGGGCTGACCAGAGGATCCCAGACCATTCCTTTCATTAGGGATGGGGGAAAAAAAGATCCTATTTGATCTGCAGTGGGAAGGGGAACAGGGCATGAATGCCCTCATTCAGCTGCAATTAACCGGGGCTCCTCCTTGGTTTCGGTGCACCAGGAGCGGAATTATTTGAAAGCCGCAGCCGACGGGGATGACGGGGTGGGTTTGGGATGGAGGGAGCGAATCTTCCCGCTACGACAGCCTAACAGTACCACCTGGTGGAGAAAGCCAAATTTGCTCTGCCGCTCCGGAGTGGGGCTGCAGAGGGGTGCGAGGAAACACAGCGAAAGAAGATAAAGATGTAACAGGACTATTCGGGGTTATTATTCTATAGAAACTGAATTTTCCACCCCTTTTCCCGAGGCACCCAGTGAGGGCGAAAAACACACTGGGACCAAGTAGTTTAGTTCAGGTTTCCTACTACAAACCCAGACAAGTGGCCAGCAAAGAGGCCCTTGGTGTGGGGCATCCAGCAGCCTCCTCTCAAGCGGCTTATTTTATTTTATCACAAAAAAAAATAAGCAGCAGCCTTCAAGGACTTGTCAGGAGGCAAACAGGCAGCTAACATCAACCTACACAGTACAAACAAGTGTCTCTCAGAGATAGCCATCTCCAAGAAGAAAAATTTCACAGCTGGATGTTTAAAAAAAAAAAAATCAAGGCCTCTGAAATTTGTATTAACAAAGGAATCATTTGGAGAAGGCCTAGATGAAAAAGGAAATACGAAAAGCTACAGAACTACACTACTAAATAAATTCCTAAGTCTGCATATATCTAAGTTTTGAAGTGTTTAATTAGAGATTTTTCCAGAATCTGCAGACAAAACGTTCATTTTTGACAATGCGAGGGTTTCATTACACTTAAGTAGCCTCATTATGCAGTTCCATCCTGGTGCTGAATCAATTAAGCATGGCAGCAATAAAGCAAAGTGGAACTAAAACTAATGTTCTAGTGGGAGCTAAATCACCAGGATTATTCAGAGTGAAATGTTGCTTAAGGAGACCCAGGCGAAGTTTATTTACACTGGCGATTGTCCCTGTGCTGTGCCACGCAACCTGGAGAGCCTGACCTGCTGCTGCACCCCTCCAAGCAGCAGCAAATTAAATCCCTAAATCATGGAAGGTGTTTGCACTCTCAGAGCTAATTTAGGGCTCTGAGTAACCTTATTTTTATATATATTATACAGATAACTCAAATAAATATGTTTTAATTTTATATATCTGAAACAAAATTCTATATAAATTAGAGCTCTAAGGGAAAGACTCATTCAAAACCAGCGATATCTTAACAGAGAAAAGGTAAATAACTTCCACATTTTATAAAGTTGTGCAGTGCAAAACCATGAGCAAGAGTTTTGGCTACTGCAAATCAGACACTGTTGACTTCTACTCAACTACAACAACTTACAGACTCTTCCACAATTTGCCATAGCCACTAATTAGTTTACTAAAGACTCCCTGCCAGTTGTGAACTCCTGAGATGATGGAAATTGGAGTGTTGGAGTTTTTTAACATGCAATTAATTTTTCCATTTGCTGTTTTCTCCCCTCCTTGCTCTTGGCTCAGCTCACACTGCTTTGTCTCTGGATCAAGCTGAGCTCAGCTCAAGCATGGTGCTGCAGCTACGTTGTGCTTAGCCCAGGGATTTCTCACCAGATGTTAATGCTGTTTATTAAGAGAAGTGATTGTGAACAGAATTGCTCTGAATTCCAGCCAAAATAGGATTTCAATTGCTCAGGCCGTTCAGATCTGCAGGAAAACCAAAGTTTGGGTATTTGAAACAGAAAACTGCTTCCATTTGGAAATGCTGGTGGGAGGCAAGGTTGGGGCATGAGTCACCTGCTCTCTATCTTGACAAAGGGCAAATCAGATTTTACTTCTGAGTCTTTGGCCCTGGGATCTTGTCCCTGACAGGGGAAAGAAGGTATGAAGCAACCCAACCAGATCCTCAAGCTGTTGCTGAGACATCCTGCTGAAATCAAAATACTCTGGTTTCCCACCACTGCTGGCCCAAGAGAAGTAACTTTTGCATGGAGACGTTTATTCTGTGAAAGCTTCAAGTCGAAAGCTTCTGAGTGCTCCCTCTCGAAAGACAATCTCATGAAAATATTTCCTTAGATTAAGTAATTTTAATAGCATCCCTCTAGATACCATTTACATACCATTTGCCTGGAAACAGACCAGCTTCCAGTAGGAAAGCAGGCATCTCCTGACCCAGCATCTCCCAACCATCCTGTGAAGACAGGAATGAAATTAATCCCTGGTTGACTTCCCAAAAGTTGCACAATTAGACAGAAAGTTACACTGGCTCCTGAGCCAGAAAATTATCAAACTGGGGAGCAGAAAACGACACCACTGCTTCACTTTTACAGGCCAGCAGGAGCTTGGCCATTGAGCGAGGAGGGACTCGGTGTCGGGGTGGGGTGAAGGGTTAATGTGGAGGATGGAGGCTCTGGCTCTGCATATCCTGCCAGGGTGGGCTGTGAGGAGCCAAGGCATTGGGTAAGAAAAGAGCCTGGCTTCTCTCACAGAGTCACGGAGGCGATACAACCCTGCAGAGTGTTTCCATTGTAAGGAATTGGCATTTTCTGATGGAAAAAAAAAAAAGTGCTCAGCCTGGAAGCAGTTCTGGCAGCACCCACTGGAGTCAGGGTGTTTGAGGAGCCTCTTGCTTTCCCAGGTGAAATTTGAAATGAAATTTCAGAGCCCACTCCTGGGCTCCCCTGTCCTCACCCATCTTGGCTGCTCTTCAGCTTTCCATAAGATGGGTCAGCAGCAAACCTTGTGGCCACTATTCTTTGTGCTGGGGTTGCTCCACATGAGGCATCCGCAGTCTTGCTTCTTTCCTGGATTTGGGCAGATATACGGTTTGCAGATCCTGTCTCAGGAGGGTTTTTTTTTTTCTTCCATGTCCTTTCTGTTGTTGTTCAGGCTCCAGGAAAGTAAGTATTGTTGTTTCCCAACCCCTCTCATGCTTCATGGGGACATTCACAGCCTGAGGCATCTGAAAAGATGTTGGGAAGACAGAAGCTGTCCACTCTTGCCCATGCAAGGAATACTGGAAAAATTTTGTATTTGGCCCTGCCAGCAGTGTTGTTTCCGGTCTTTCAGGGGTGCAAAGCATCCTGGTGATGCCTTCTAGAGAACATCCTACACGGAGGGGTAGAAACAGCCAGGGCTGAGGGCCCAGCATGAGCAGCAAGCTGGGCAGCGAGCAGAGGAGCTGGTCCAGCTGGCAGATCTTCCCTTGTGCTTCTCCCACCCAGCTCCACACATCTCCAAAAGACTTGGAGAAAGTTCAGTTCTGTCCACAAGCCCCTTTGAGATTCTCCAGCAGAGCCCCACAGCTCAGGCTAAAGTTCACCCCAAATGCCTGTCTTCGGGGGGAGACTGTCAAGAAAACAATCACTCTCTAGATGTGGCATCCTGTGCCCTTCTAGGACCAGCAGGGGAGGCCCAGCTCCTTCCTCTTTCTCACAGGCATCTCTGCAACTTCTTCCTCTGCCTCCCCAGCCCCATTCCTCACTCTCCAGCCAGATTTTCCCCCCTGCCATGGGCTCCAGGGAAGACTTTCACAGAATCATTTTGTTTGGGAAAGACCTTTAAGATCATTGAGTCCATCTGTTAATCTCACGCTGCCAAGTACTAAACAGTGTCCCTAAAGTGTCACATCTACCTATTTTCTGAAAACTTCCAGGGACAGTGACACCATCACTTCCCTGGGCAGCCTGTTCCAATGCTTGACCACCCTTTCAGTGAAGAAATGTTTCCTAATATCCAGTCTAAACCTTCCCTGAGGCAACTTGAGGCCACTTCCTCTTCTCCTGTCACTTGTTACCCTGGAAGAAGAGCCTTTTCCAGCCCCCAGAACACAACCACAGGCTGATGAATACTCAGTGATGAGCTTTGCTGAAGACTCAGCCCTGTCCATTTCTGGCAGATCTGCTGGGCTCAGGGCATGTCACAGTATTCAGGTCAAAGCAACCAAAACCTGGTAAAAGGAAGTGATCTGGAGGCTTCCTGGAGTCCTGAGGAGCACCTGTCTGCTTTGCCAGGGAAAAACAGGAGACAAGTCATTTCACACAAGAAGGATTTTGACCTGCACTGCTGAGTTCCAGAATGGGACTCCCCAGGCTTTGAATTTACAAAAATGGAAAGGATTTACTAGTGTCCAGCAGCTGGCACCATTTTCACTCCAGGCAGCTAAGCAGGGTCTCCTCTCAGTCACACATGCTGCAGACAACCCTAAAACACCTTCCCTGGCTCACCACAAGGCAAAGCTTTACCTCAGCTCAAAAGCTCTTCATTATCTGCCCTGTTCCCCCCACACTCACCTTCATTGCTCCCACAGATCAGACTTCTCAGGCCTTCAACTTACAAGCCAAGAGGCCCCACTCAATCTCCCTTGGCTCTAAATAACCTGGTTTTGGGCATGATGCCCTGGGCCCACCCCCCTCCACACTGGCAAACACCTGGCTCAGGTGAAGCTGAGGTGTAAGAGCCTTCCCACAGGGTTGTATCAGTCTGTGAGGACATCCAGCAATAAGACCCAAATGAAGGCTTGCTTCTAGAAATTGTAGTCCCAACAAATGTTACCCACTTCCCCTCAGTGTCCTCCATGAAACCAGTGGCAGAGAGGTGGCCAGGACCCAGAAGGAGGAAGGTGCACACCTGAATTTGAGCCATAGCATGCCTTGGGGACCTGTCTTTGCCAGCCAGGGCCACCAGCAGGAGTAGAGGCAGACCTGGACAGAGTGTTACACACAAGCAGAACCCCTCCCTGTGCAGCACAGTCCTGGAATATCTCAATATCCAGGGGCAAAAACTCTGAGCCGCAAGCAAGCACTGACTCACACACAAAGGAGAGACAGATTTTCAAACAGCAGGACATTGGGTGGCTCTGTAAAGTCCAAATTCCACTTCCAGAGTTGCATACAAGACTCTAAGCCATATATGCCCTCTCCCTTCTAACGGAGAAGTCTGGGAATATTAACACCAAAAAAAGAATCTGCAAAATCCAGTTTTCCCTTCCTACCAGCAACTGTCTATCCCAACGCTCACGGGAGGGAGGGACATGTCCAAGCTGCCACGGGCTCAGTCCTGAGCCCCAGCCAACTCCCAGGCCGTCTGCAGTCGCTGGCCAGGGACTGACAATTTAACAGCACAATTGAGATGAGATGCCTGAGGACATTCCTTGGCTCTGCTCAACTCGCTGGTGTAGCTGCAGTTCCTCAGACCACTCCCTTCCTGCCTTTCATAGCCAAGGCCTCTTTGATGTATTTCCAGTGTAGGTTAGGTTATAAAACTGCTGCACAGAGAGACCCTCACATGATCCCTGCTCAGGGAGGACTTCCCATACCCACCTCTTGCATGGGTACTCATCATTACATAAATAATATATTTTCTTTTATCTCTTCTGCAGAAAGAGCACAAGGCAACTCACTCAGAAATGGCCAGATTAGTTTTGGATCACTTCTAGCTGCAATTATACAGGATAAAATGGGTCTTCCCCATGCACTTATAGCCCTGCCTACTCTTTTCCACCAGCAGTTGGACATCTGCACAGCCATCTGTGCACCAAGAACTGTGTCAGGTGTGCAGAAAAAATGCCTTTTCTGGAAGTGAAGGGGCAGGGCGTGGCTTGGAACAACTGCACGAAATACTGCTGACCCAGCTGATGAACAGCAGGAGATGGAGGAGCCAGAGTAGGAGGCAAGGGCACAGCAAGCCAGTATTGGTGCCTGAAAGACAGCATTGCATGCAATCACAAACCCAGCTGGTGACTGCTATGGCATTTGTAAGTTCACCCTCTTAAGCTGGCATGGAAATGTCTGTACAAGGTGCAGTTGTGCAGCAAAGTGCCATGCAGACATACTCTGCATGGAGAACCTCTGGATGGAAAAAAAAAAGAAAAAAAAACCAAACCAAAAAGGAAAAAAACATTCTCAAGAGGATGGTTATATTTGACCTAAGAGCACTGTGGGAACAAACATCAGCAGTACCACATATAGGTGTCAGTGCAAATTTTCTTCCTAAACAAGCAGTCTTTTGCTATTTAAAAAACCCGTCTTGTTCTCAAGAACATTCCATCCCTAAATTCCACGCACAAAGCTTGGATCGGATGTCTACTATTCATATATTTTTCCCTCTTGGTTTCAATATTAGCTGAGGAGCATTATCGGCAGGAGTTAGAGCCGGAAATAGGAAATGAGATGGAAATTGTTAACAAGAGGGGAAAATAGCTCAAGAAGGTTGATCCTTCTAAGAATGGCTACCTTTTACAGCCTAGGATTATGTAACACTCAGACCAGAGTCAATTTAGCAAAATGAAAATTCAAGACATTTGTAGATTTTGATGGTGCTGATCAGGTACCCTGTTATTTGCTGTTTTATTGTGCCTTACAAATACAGAGGCAGGAAGATGACTGTCTAAGCGTGAAAGGAATGGCAGGTGGCTACAAGTTCTTATCTGTGAGAATAACAATCCAAGATGGGGCAGAGGGAGAGGCACCACTGTTCTCCACAGTTATATTTTCCTCTTTGGGCTCCGTGCATTGTGTTAATAATCAATAAATGGAAGACATGGAGGGAGAAAACCCAGCCGCAGCTGAATTTGAGTTACTGTTGGTACACATTAAACAGATGAAGTTGGTACCACAAGGCAGGAGGACACTAAATAACAAATCAGTGCTGCAGGTAATTTTCAGTGCTTCTGTCCAGTGATTTTCCCATTTGTGCTCTGCTGGTGGTAATGCTTAATCTTGTTCCAAATAATTTATCCTTCCTGAAGACCAACACTGTAGTCTCTGTATTCAGACTAAAAACCTGTCTGTGTGCTGGGATATAGCAACACCCCACTGGCTGTGAAACAGGTTCTCGAGGGACACTGCAGAAGTTTATTGCTGCTGGTTATTTACAACTAGAGCAGAGAAAGCCAATAGTTACTTTCATGGGCTGGAGAAGAGTCTTACCCAGGGGCAGGATGATTTAGGAGTAACTACAAAAGAGCATGAGCAATCGGATTTGTGTGACCTCAACAGGTAACCCCTTCTCTAACATAATGAAAACTCCTCATGTGCAGCAAAAGCAAAGTAAAATGGGCTTCCCTGAGCTATTATGAATGTGTCCTGTCTTATTATACACTCTCACCAGCCAGGATGAACATAATTACAGCTGCAGGAGAGTAAATCCTTGCCATATGCCAACGTGATGATTTGCTCTCTGATCCTACCCTAACCTTAGGGATAGAATGCATCAGCAGAAGCTTAAATTCTCATTCCCCAAGAGGCAGATTGAACATATTATCTATACATACACAGCCTATATTGATGCCATTTCAACATACGTTGCTGAAATTCTGATGTTTCATTGGAACCACCATTTCAGATTCAATTAATTCCCAAAGAGAATCCCTAAGCAGTGTGGTTTGGCACTGCCAGAAGAGGTGATGATGGTCCTCACCATGTATCTCAAGGATAAAGGCCCATCTGGCAAATTATGCAGTAAAAGAATAACATAAATGCATATATTGGGAATTTAGGATGAGTACTGATTAACTAAGTGTGCAACAAGCACAGATTTTAACTGTGGATTTGATCAAAATGGTGAGCATAATCCTAAGAACAGAGTATTTAGTTATCTTAAGGACAGCTGTGACAGGCTGAGATCCTGTGGCTTTGGTTCCAAGAGAGCAAAGATAATTTTGTCTTTAATCACTTTGGTATGAGTAGTTTTGGGATCCCTGCAATTTGCTTCAATTTGCAGGCTAAGCATAAATTCAGCAAAAATAGTTTGCCTGACTTCAGAATAAAAACATCCTCAGTCATATAAGGACTACTATGTTTTCCATCTCAAAACAAAGCACTCCACTGCCCAGAGAAAGGCAACATTCTCACCTAAAATTAAATCCTATTCTCTACTCAAAGTTTTATTCTGAATTGTCGCTGCTTATCCTACCTTCTTCTTTGCTTCTGAGCTATGTACAAATGGGATTTCTGCATTCTTTAATACTGAGTAAATTACATAGCAAGACTTCACAGGGGTTCCCCATAAACAACCTCACATATGACACCCACTCTGCAAAGATGCAAACTGCAGTGTGGGTGTTCTGTCACCTGACATCCATGGTTTGGCTTTGGTATGTGATGCCTTAGGGCACGTTTCTTCGTATGCTGATGCATCTCCCACCAGAGCAACACATTTCAAACCAAGGGAGACAGTTTCTGAACAAGGATGAGCCTCACCTTGCCCAGAAAGTTGCAGCTTGACGATTTTGTCCTTCAGCAGCAACAGACACGAGGGCAGCATCTGAGTGTGGGTGTAGACCCTGACATTCACTTCCAGAGCGACTGAGTGCCTTTGCAGCCATTTTTCTGCTCTGGTTACCACTGTTGCATGGATGAGATGTGAGGTATTTTCCAAGGGACTGCTTGCATTCCCAAGGTTTATAAATGGTATGTGCTGTGGGAAATGAAACGAGTACAAGGGATGGAGAGGACTTCCTCTTGCACTCACAGGAACAAAGCCAGCCCTGGGGATTCCAGCTGGCATGATGAACCATCACACATCTTTGTGTCCAAAAGGCTTTCCAGCCTCCCTGATCTTGGGCTCTTTGAGTCATACAGCGCCCAAAGAGTGTTTCTGCCTCAGCTTTCCATGAATGGGTAGTGCACTGGCTTGAACTGGATTCACTCCCTAAAAATGTGTATTTAAAAGGAGTACTGGACTCTGAAATGAGCTGGGTTAGCACCTCAACGGGATGAAGGATGAACATCTATTTTATTAACCTTCCCAATGTATTGGAACCTCAGGCCCTGCACAGGACGGTACCACGTGGTCTGGGGTTTGCAGGCTGAAGAATTCCTGTGGGCTGCTCAGTGCAGCTTTTTCCCGGGGTCTTCAAAAGCATCCTCATTTCTCTCCTCTCTTTCTCTACTCACATCTCTTCTGCCACAGCCGGTCTAGGCATTCCTCAGGAAGAGACAAAGTCAAAACCATCAGACCACTCACGTTTAATCATTCCCCAGCTCTGAAAGGGGTGGTCGGAGTGCACCTAGTAGCTTCTATTAATTCTGCTTTCCCACACTATGGTTACTTCCCTGCTTCTCCTGTGTAATTAGAAACTCATTTCCTGAGGGATACATGTGTCCCAGAGGGGAAACAATAAGAAACATTCGGTAATCACTAGCCTATGCTATAAGTTTATTTTAAGGCTGTGATTGCTGGGAGCTCCAAGGGATTTGGGGGATATTTATTGTTACAGCAGAGCAAGTCAAAGTACTGGCACTGGGACAGAAAGCCTTTCATCCCTGGGTCACCAATTCAAATCCAGAACAGGTAAACAGTGGATATAAGTTGCCTTCATCCAATGAGCCCTCAGGGGTGAAGGTGACATTAGTTTGGTCACCTTCATTTATTGCCTGGCAGGCAGATTCCAGGCTTCTGAGTCCACTGCCTCTGGATGATCCCACCAATAGTCTCAGCAGGGCCAGCAGGAAAGGTGTTGGGAAAACTATTTATTTTCATGAAATCAGCTGCACACATGCACTCCTGGTAGAGGGGCTTAAAGCCAAGACTAATCAACTGGAGTAGAAACACATCCAAGTTCCTCTTCTCTCCTCCTCCATATTCATCCTCTGGCTTTCAACAGAATGAACAGTGTTCTGATATTGCCACACAAATTTACACTGTGAATCACCCATCTGAGCAGCCTTCACGCAGCCAAAGGAAAACAAATGCTATTACTGAGTAAAAAATCTTCACTGGCCTCACCAGTTGCAGGTGGACCTGCCTCGAGCGTGGGTCTTGTGCTAGACCCAAAGGTGTGGTGGGTCTGAGACCTGGTCCAGGCTTAGATACTGAAATCCCCATTGGCCAACCAGCCTGTCAGTCCTTCAGGGTGACACACTCCTGTGAGCTGCTGGCTGTGTTCCTTTGAAGGTACAGGCACCACAAATCTTTCTCATGCTCCACTCCTGGGCTTTCCACACTCTCCACTGCAGCTTTGCACCTTGGACCTTGTCTCCTGAACTAGTTACTTCTGAGTTGTCCAGGATGTTCTCAGGCAGATACAGCAGGAGAAAGCAGTGATATCTGGGGCTGCAGCAGGGCTGGCCCAGCTCCAGCACAGACCTCAGGGAGGGCTGGAGTCTGGGAGCCACTCTCCAGCCTTAGTTACGTGAGCTTGAGTCCCACATACCTCTACCAAATCGAGGGCCACAGCTGCACATGGAGGTGACACAGCCACAACCAGGATCTGGCTCTGCAGTTGCAAATGCCTCTGTTGTAAAATCTGGCTCAAGCACAAGTGGTTATGTGGGCTCTGCCACCTGGCAGGCTGAGCACACACACCTGCCTTTTGGGGAGCATATGTATGAATCGAAGGCTTCTTCTCAACCCAGTGACAGCTCCTGGTTTGGCCAGGCTCAGCTCGGTTTTTTGGGAATGTCTGAGGGCAGAGCTGATCTTTGAAGCATTTAAACCTCAAAGATCCAAGTTTTATGAACCAGAAAAACATAAGGTGCACTTGGTCTTGACACCTTGTGCACAATTTGCGTATTTCCCAAACAAGCCCTCCCTAAGCCATCCAAGAAGTCAGCATGAGGTTTGTAAATGTGGACAACTTGACAGTTTTATTTTTGATGAGCAGAGCTAAATTACACAACTTTTCTCACTGTTATTTAATTGGCTTAGACATTTGAAATTAGACCTAATTACTTTCCTCACTCCATTAATGTCCAGTGACAGTTGATTTCTGTTTTGTGAGAAGAGTTGGAGCTTTTGTTGAACCTCTCTGTGAAGGATCCTAGGAAATAATAGCAACAACCTCCTTGGCTAGTTTTTGCTAAAATGCCTTGTGCACACAACCTGCTTTTCACCCAGGTCAATTGGCTGCAGTTAAGCCTCCTTGGATCACAGGCTGCTTTACTTTGTGGAGAGTTTTTTCTTACTGGGCTGCTGTGGACAGACTCCCACTGCTCTCACTGCTGGAAAGTGCTTGACTGCTACCCCACACTGCTTGGCTTGGCACTGGCTTTTGCACTCGGGTGTTTGTCTTTGCCCCAGGTTATTCTGGCAGGATCTTTCCTCCCCATATAAATTCTTGTGGGCAAGGAGAACTTCACCATGTTCAGCTCAACTAGCACTGAGGTCGTGCAAAGCTTTCCAGCTGCCCTTTCCCCCTACACTTGTGTGTGCATGCCTTCAGAGCACTGCCTTTGCTTGCCCTGCTTCTTCTCCATAGAGAGGATCCCTTGCAGAAAGATATTCAAAAAGCTTATTAATATCCCAAAAAACCCTCAGACAACAAGGAAAAGATGGGAACAGCACTCACAAGCTGGAGAAATACAATCTCTCCATCATACTTAGCCTAAAGATCAGAGCTGGAAACAGAAGCAGCTGTGCACTGAGTCTATTCAGCATCTTCCACAACTTGGCTGACACAAACAGGAGAGACACCACCTGCAAAGAGGGTGACCTAGGTCTCTGGGTGGAACTGGGAGGACAAGAGATGGGAAAACCACAGCCCTTCCAAGAAATGCCTTTCAGGACAGCATTTCCTGGAGCATATCCAGGGAAACAAAAAAAGTAATTTTGTAAATGTACAATTAAGACAGAACACAGCAGTGAAGGTCTTGCTGTTAGGCAGACTATTTTTTGCTCTCCCAGTTTCCTGGAAAATACAGAGAACACTCTTTGACAAGACTGAGTGTTTTTGAGTCAAGATAGTTTGATCATGGCTTCAATGATATGATTAAACCATGTGGCTACAATGCTGTGTTCCATTGCCAGATTCACAAAAACCTTACTTATATGCTTTTTAAAGTTTTTTATTATTATTCAGCACATTTTCCTCTTCGTTATCAACTCTAATACATTAATTTTATGCAATTCATATGGAAAAAATATCACCAAAGTGCTGTCTAACACTTCTAAAACTTGACATCCTCCCAGGGTATTCAGAAATACATCTCTTTTTTGTTTTGTTTTGTTTCAGCACATTTCAAGGCAGAGACACAATGCACTCCTGACCTTCCTGTCATCATGTGGGGCATTTTTTTCACCTGCCCACAATATGCCTGCTCCAAGGCATATTCCAGTACCTCCCTCAGTACTACATAGCCTTCTCTGTGGAGCTGTGACCTCAAAAGGAAACAGATGGGAAACAGCCGTGGTTAGCACAGGACACTGCTTCTTATCTCTCTGTCTTCCAGAAACACATGGGGCCAGCATCCTCCTCTCACCTTTCTGTGTAAGGATACATAGAAAACAATGAAAATCTAATCCTCCTCCAGAATGCCTAGAAAAATCACAGCTCAGTCCACGTCCATGAGCCGAGTACAGCCGTTCCTTAGGTTGCTTTGTCCAGAAGGTGTTTGATCTGCAGCCATGGCCCTTTTCAGGCTGTTATCACATCAATATTGAGCGAACTTTGCATCACCGGGATGCATTGTCCCTGCTGAAATGGCCATTGCCCAGGCTGCAGGGCATTCCCAAGCACTAACTTCGTCTGGCTTCTCTGAGAAATCCCAGTGAGGGGAAGTTGCCAACAATTCCATGTGCTGCTGGGGTCTAAGGTCTTGGCACAGCCACAGCCCACACCATGATTTCCTCATGCAACCCAGGAATGATCAGCGTTGCAGACTGGCAACTGGCCAAGCTGCAGGATGAGACTGAGGGGCAAAAGCCATTGTTAAAGAGATGTCAAGTGGGTTTACATGCTCCTGACCTGTAAGAGAGCCCAAATCTGCCCAACACCTCCACAGTTTCCTAAATCTGTACTACATCTCCCGTGCTTCAGCCCTGTCTCATCTCTGGGCCTGGAAGAATGAAAAAAGTCTGAGTGGTTTCTTGACCTCCCCATTTGCAGTGACAAAACCATCACTGTGCTGGTTGCAGCCCATCCCCATGAGTCATGGCCAGAGCAGCCAGAAACAGCCCTCCACTGCAAAAAAACAGAGCCTGATAAATTATCCGGAAAAAATAACCTCCTCGTTTGTTTCTCCCCAGCCTGCCCCTCCCTTAGCTGCTGTGCAGAGCCACGGCAGAACAAGCTGGAGGAAATATCAGACCTTAACCCCTCCACCAGTGCAGCAGGCAGGGGTGGGGAGGGTGTGTCACTGTGTTCCTAAAACTGGCTGTCCTGGTCCTACTGCTCAGCAGGATTCCTGGTAGCACTATCTGAAGTGATGAATGCCAGCAGAAGATACACCAGGAAGTGCAGAAGATGCACCAGGAAGTGCTTGCTTACCCTCTCTTAGTCCCAGATCTTTTATAATTTGTAGGAGACACCACAGCAGCTGTTGCAAAGACCATCACAGAGCACAGAGCTGCTGGCTCAGGGCTGTCCCTTAGTGCACAGCCTGATTTGTGTGTGCACCCTGAGGAACAGGATCCCAGAGGCATCTGAATTCCCCATCATTTTGAGTCTTTGCCTGAAGGAAGGACGTGCTCTGACAGCAACACTGAATTTGATACAGGCATCTCCTGTGCTGGAGAGAGGTCACAGCACTTGGGTGTTAGATTATGGTTTGGCTTTGAATATCTGTAAAATAAACACCTGCACTTCATTTCAGCCTAGCAACTGCACCACTAGCAGCATCCCAACCAGTGAGCACCAGGAAACAGGACTGGGAGGATCTCCTGTGCTGCTGCAATCCTAAGCAAAACCAGCGTGAAAATCCTTCTATAAATCAACCCCACTCCACCTTCGGTCAACATCAGTTTTCTTCCCTCCTGCTTAGAAAGGAGTTCGTTAGCCGAAGTGCTAACAACCTTCCCAATTCCTAACTTAGATTTATTCACAGCCACTTCATGCCCATTTGTTCTCGTGCCAACATTGTCCCTAGGCTGAAATAACTCTTTTCTCTCCCTGGTATATTTATAGACAGTCGTCACATCCTCCCTTGAGCTTTTGTTTTGCTAAACTAAACAAGCCAAATCCAGACATCCCATCCCATGTGACAGGTTCTCCATAGCCCTGTTTCTATTTGTTTTGTCCAGCCTCAGGCCACCTTCCCCGTTCTGGGAGATCTGACCTACCCTGGATGTCCAGACCATTGCAGGTCCTATACATAGTGCCTGGGTGAGGGAGAAACAGAAAAATGATGCAGCAGCTGAGTTTTGACCCAAATACACGTTAGTAGCTCCTAAGTGCCACCACCACACACAACTCATGCAGCACCTATGATGGGGCAGAGCCATTATCCTGTGTGGGTAGCACAGCTGAAAGCCAATATGTGAAGCAATAAACCCAAGGGAGGATGCACAGTGAATGCCAGCTGAGCACTTCGTACTCTCGAGATTTCTTCACCAGTCAGGGGCATTTCTTCATGCATGTCCTGGGTTTTTCCTGCCATGAGCCCATCCTTTAAAGGGATTTTGTACAATGACCAGAGCAAAATGCAGAGCAGCAGCACAGTGGCTTGCATTAAATAAGGGGCAGCTCACAAATGAAGGAATATTTTGTGGGTATTGAGGAAAGACGGACACATCTGGACACAACCAGTGGAGAGCTGGGAAAGGGTGGGAAGAGAAGCAGCAATGCCATTCTGTGATCTGAGTACAGCCTGCCCCATGGCAGTGAGTCCTTTGAACTTCCCCCTGGCAAGCTTCTCCCTGCACAGAAGCATACAAATTGCACAAGGAGCTTTAATAAATTACAACTCCTAATTAAGCTCCCAGTGGTTAGGCACTAATCTGAGCGCTTGCTTTCAGAACTTTGTTTTTCTTTGGACATGCATTTTTTCCCTATGCTCAATAATTGTAAAGGTTATATTTCAAATAAGCCTAATCCTGATCATTCTTGCAGCAGCACTTCACCACTGAGATGTACATCACTGACCACAAACTGCCCAGAAACAGGGAGGTTGTTAAAATCACCCTGTCACCACAAAGAATCAGCCTTTTTGTCAGCTCCCAGAGGCAAGGGACAGAAGGATGATACTGAGCTTTCGTGCCTCTGTGAATTTATTTTGATTTTGCTGATGGATGGGTGTTTGGGCAGCTGATCCACCTAGGCTGGGATTTTCCTATTCACCCTGTCTGAAGAAGGTTATAACAACTTCTCAGAAAACTTAGGGCTAGTAACTCAAATAAGGCCATGGAAAATTACTCCAAAGTGACCTGATGTCCCAAGATATTGTGTTTCATTGTTTATTTGTTTATTTACTAGGAGGGAAACCTAGCAGTCATTTCTGCTATGCAAATTGCTAAACGTTTTAAAAATTCTTGGCATGTGCAGAACTTTTCCTACTTAGTGACAACCAACAGTGACCTAATTCATATTTGTCTGGACTAAGCTACAGGGCTCCAGTGTACTAGATATGTCACAGAACTTCACCAGAATCTGCCAAGAATTCACCAGAACTTCTACCCGAATTTTCCTCTGACCCATTTAGCTTTAGGATGTCAGTGCACTCCAGTGCACTCAGAAACTGCCATGGGAAAAGGTCATGTCAGATAAAAAAGTCCTCCAGATCCAATATTCCAAACAAAATCCATAAAGGCTCTTGGTGAAACATGTCCTGTGTTTAGAAGTTCACAAATTTTGAGCTGCCATTGAAATCACAGCAAATAAAGGTTCTGAGCCACCTGTCTAAAATGTTCCATTAATGTCTGACTTATGATATCTCTTCTAGGAGAGAGAGCAGGGAAAGCTGAAACTGAACACGAGAACTGAAATATAAGGACCTACAAATGTTGTGTTTCAGACAAGGGATATTTAAGTGACTTAATCAGATTTTTTTATTTGAATGACAGTGGTAAAATTCCAGACTAGCCATTTACAATTAGCCATATTCTTAGAATCCCTCTTAACACTTACAAAAGAGTTGACTGCACTTCCAACACAACTGATAATTCATTTCCAGCCCAGCACTGAAATTGTCTTGTCCCAGCCAGTCCATTTGGTAGTTCAAGTATTCTATTGTTGGGTTAGTTCAATATTTTATTAATAAAAAGCTTAACTTCAGTGATGTTTTCTTGGTTTTAGGTTAGTTTATTTAACAGCTCTAATAAAATATATAAAAATGAAATTGATACTGAACCCATCTCTCTGGAGCAACACTGCTCTGAAACCTTGGAGGGCCTAGAGCAGATGCCAGCCAGGTTAAAAGGCAATTTCCCCCCAATAAATCTGTGCTCTTGCCCTGGGAAGCTGTTAACAGTGAGAGTGGGGAGCTCTGCTTGAACAGGGTCTGGCAGCAGAGGACCACACAAGCTGTAACTGGGCTTAACTGGGCCATAAACTGTCACTTTGTGGTGTTCCTATTTAAATAGCCTCAGGGATGGAGATTGCCACATGGAGGTTGCCACTCTCCCACTATGCATTTTGCTCTCTTCCACCTCCAGCACATCCCTCCTCTGCCCCAGTCCTCCCCAGTCTGCTGGTGGAGAGATGCCTCACACCCAAACATCACCATCCTCTCCATGGGGCCTCCACTTCTTCTTCCTGGCATGTCCTGTGGATGGGAACAATATAACTGAGAATTTTGTGCTTTTTAGGCACGTCTTTAGCGTGGCCCTTCACTGCACAGCACTCATATAGACTCGGGTGCAGCACAGAGGCCACTGGAAGGAGCATTTTGGAGTCATGACATCGGTGCTCAGAAAGACCAATGTGAAATAGTAAATAAAAGTTGGTCCTTGGCCATTCAAAATCTGAGTGAAGAGTTGCTAAGATCCTCCAGGGTATTTATCAGTAACTTGCAACTTGTTAGGATTTCCTAGACTCAGGAGCATGGTCCTTCCCCACACAGTCCATCATCAGACTCATGGCAACACTGTTCTATCTGTATGTTTTGCTTCTACCGCGGGAAAAAAATGAAGGTGGTAAATCTGTCTCCTAAGTATTTGTCATTTGGCCTAATTTTCCAGAATTCTTTGGCACAAACCTTTTTAGAAAAGAGGAAATGGGAAGTTTGGAGTGTTTCTTTAAAAATACATGTGTACTTACGTCTTGCTTTGTCATCAGAAATGGCAATGTGCCAGAAGGCAGAGACCAGAGGCACTGGGCACAGAAGGGAGCCAGGATTTATTATCCCCCTGTTTGGAGAGTGGGTAACAGTGCAGTCTGCAAACTGCAGCCCTGGCAGCCTGTTCACACATTTCAGGTAATACCTTCTGCAATGAAGAGCCCCAGTCCAATGCTCCTGAAGATGCCATGAGCATTTAGCTTCAGTTTTGGACAGACCTTTTTATTTCCACAAGTGACATACTCCCTTTCCCAAATAGTTACAAGAATATNTCTTTTTATTTCCCAGTCTATGCCCACAAGTGACATACTCCCTTTTCCCAAATAGTTACAAGAATATTAAGTTTATAAGCTAAAAAAATCAGTTAAAACCACTCAGATCTTCCATCTGTGGCAAATTATTTAAAACGAGGATGTTCACACATCACATTGGCAGCTGATAGATGGATTCACCTGGAAGGGAAAGTACATCTCCCACAAAAAGCTCAAGTCTTCCCTCCCAAGAACTCTCTCTGATAACACCATGAAGAGCAAATGAACACTTAGCAATCGATACCAAAGGCCTTAACAGTCTGTGGTAGGAGGACAGAGGACTTCCACTGTCTTTTCACCTGTGGAATTGCACTCTGCGATATCCATGTGCTGGAGATCTCTGTGATCTCTTCCTTCCTGGCAGGCACCCGAACACCTTCCCACCAGCACAAACTCAGGACTTTGTACTGATGCCTGAGCAGAAGTTATTTCTGCCAGCCTCCAAGAAGGCCATAAAGAATCACCAAGCAATACACACTCAGAAATTGTAAAAATGGAAGAGAACAATGTCCAGTGTTTTATTAAAACCATCCTTATCTACAATAAGCAAAGACACTGCAGGACGTGGATCCTCATCTGGCCAGGAGTTCGCTCTGCTCTTGCAGCAGGACAGGCAGCCAGCAGAGAGGGCAGGATGAATTGTCCCTACTCCCCAGAGCAGAGCTGATATTTACGGCAATTCTAAAAATTATGGCACAAGGAAATCAACAAGCTGGAAAGCAGTGCTGGCTGCAGCTCCATAGGAAACAGCGGGGCGGAAAAGCAAAGTGCCAAATGGAAGAGGAAAAATCTGGTAGGAGTGCTTTTTCTTTTTTTCTTTTTCTTACTTTACAAAAAATCAAGTTTCTTAGGATGTTTTACAAACAACGAACCACATAAGAAAACTCTGCATGTCAGGGAAAGGCAGCTGCAGTTCAAGTGGAGTTGAAATTAATGAATGATGGGCACTGTCTTAAGATTCTGGGAATCCATATCTTGCCCAGTCTATCTCCAGAGCAGCACAGGTATCAGGGTACTCATTCCCTTTTCACCAGGCCAAACCTTCAACCTGGCCTTGCTCATTGCAATAAATGTAACTAACAGGAGCATTAGGATCACATTTCTATCGTCCCAACCAGTTTTCGCTTTTCCTCTCTCCACCCCAGATGCAACAAAACAGCTGGGCAGCCTCTTACCTTTGAGCCTTGTGTTTGTGTCCTGCTTTAGGTGAATTCTCATCCTGATTGCTGGGCTGGATCCAACACCATCACTGACAGTGTTACATGGCCCCAGCTTTAGAGCACCAAATACTCAGACCTAGGCTCAGCCGTGAAGGTTTTTTTGGCTTTCCTTCCTCTTCTGCTTTGATCAAGGCAGATGGAACAGGATTGGGCTTCTAGAGGAAGGTTGGGACTTGATAATCTTTAAGGTCCTTTCCAACCCAAACCATTCTGTGATTCTATGAAGACTGCACCATTCAAAGAAACACAAGTGATACATCCCCAAAAATCATTGCGTGACCACAGACCTACCATACAACTTCCACCAAGTTCCTAAACCTTGGCTTTTGCCCTGTGAAACACCAATATCTGTGCATCCTCACCTCTCTTCCCAGCCCTGTGTATATTCCCAGCTAAATAAAGAAGTAAAAAAATAATTTCCAAAGAAAAAATAGAAAATTAATTAAAACAAATTTAAGATTTCCATTAAAAAAAAATATTGTCACCTCTGACTGGTTTTAATAAACGTGCTGAGATTTTTTCATAGCCTTCACACAGAAACTCATCTCTTGAAGGGCAGAGTTGTGTTTCCTCCTTTGCTGTACAAGCTGTTGCTACAATGAAATCTGACTTGAGTTTTAGTTTTAATGATCTGACAGAGACCAATAGGGGAGGGCCTCTCTCAGTTTTTACAAATAATGATAACTAAATAAGATTTAAATATAGTCTTTTGGGGATATTTTCTTGAAAGCTTCCATAAAAATAGAGTAACAAATCACTGTAGATCTGTGTCTTTTTAGTAATTTTTAATGATAAGAGGCTTCAAACATAAAGTTATTTTTAAAAAGTCACTTTTGAATTAGAAGATTGAATGATTTCTTGATATTACACATATTTTTAAATTTTAATGAAAAAATATTAGAGAGGACCTCCAAACGTGAAATTTTAACCTAAATTTGAAACCAAACTCAGTTAGAACTCTGTGTGCTCAGACCCAGGGCTTTGAAATTACCTGTTAAGAATAAAAACTAGGAAGTTCCAGTTTATGAGCAGTATTGTCTGACTTGGAGCTTGGAGTCAGAGGACCTGCTGGGTCCCTTTTGGAGCCACTCCTGGGAATTTCAATTAATTCTATTTCCCAGCCTCTGTGAAGAACCTCACTTTGGCTTGAGGATCCCCCAGATGCAGCAAATATCACGTGGCATCTTCCACCCTAAGGCATCCTGAAACAACGGCACCCGAGGCTCTCCACCCCTCAGAGCAATTCCATCCTTTCCCTTTTGGGAGGTGCCACTGGTTTAACAACCTCCAGCATAGTGCAAACCTTCAGAAGAGGAATTTCAGGAGAGAGAGTCCAACTGAAACCTTACAGAATGTCCCCTTTCCTTTGCAAATACAGACCGGAGGCAAAATTTTAGGGCATTAGTCTGGTTTCCTGCTCCGGGGAAAGTTGTTTTATAGAGAAAAACCATCCCTGTTCATAACCCTGTATAACCCAGCTAAAATCAAATGTCAAATCCCCATAAGCATCTGTCCCTCAGCCAGAGGTTGTTTTTCTTCACAGATGAATCAAACATTCTGAGTAAATCACATGAATCACCAGCAGAAACATCATCCTCACAGCTTCATCTCACAGTTATGAATAAGGAGCTTGTTTTGCAGGTCCCCAGAGAAGAAATCAAGACCTTGAAGATCAGGGAGGGGCACAGGACTTTCACAAGCTTTTTGTTTTAATAGATTACAAACAATAAGGTGTCTCCCTCCTCCCATCAAAAAAGTTATGGCCAATTGCTTTACAAACCATCTCTCGATTTAGCAGTGCTTTTATTAATAAAATGCTTGCACTGATGACATAGCTCAATAACCCAGTTATAAATCGCATAAATCTCTTGCAACAGCTACAAATGAGCAATGTGATTTATGAGTGGGGCCACTGACTTCTACACCTGACATAAAACTTTGTAGGCAATCAGCCACATGTTTCATTTCAGTTTTATATTTGACGTATAAATCAGGCAGTGAAAGGCACCCTCTCTCCACCCCCACTCCTCCCCTTGAAACAGACGGAGCAAATATTTTACAAGCAACATGTAAGTCACTGTAGCAAGGACACAATATGAGGTATGGAAAATATTATGCCGTGATTTCATTAGTTTCATGTGAACCAATATGGGGCACAGTGACCTGCCCTGCAGAGCAGGCAGTTAAGGGGGGAATAACCACGCAGGTCACCATGGGAAAGCAAGTTTTCCTGCACGACATGCCCCGTTTACTTCCAGGCCTTTCAAACCTGTGGAAGGTCCACAGCTTCCCCTCCTGAGCTGAGCAGGGTTTGGCCCTGCTTTTGAGGTCGAGGTGTCCAATATAACCCTTTTAAGGTGACGTGGTCATCAACAGAATGGAGCAGAAGAGAAAACCTGACAGTCACTAACTGGATTTTTGAGGTTGCTTTTCACAGGTGTTAATAAAATTACTCCCTGTCCAGCACATAGCACAGGATCCCTTCCCTCTTCAGATTCTACAGCAGACGTGCCCAATAGCTCAGAGCTTCAAATTTGAACAACCCCAGCTCAATACTGAACAACCATCTTCAAAAGAAATGCACTGGGTACACACTTTAGGGGATTCTGGTATAACTGGCAAGTTCCTTCTGAGTTTAGGTGTGACCCAGCTCCAAAGTGTCTTAAAATTCCTTCATTCATCTAAATCTCAAGATGAGTCAGATCTTCGTGCAAAGTGCTGTTTGAAATTACACAGTTAGATGTTTGCCTCAGAAACCCAAGGAAAGGCGGCTCCAGTGGTTTAGATGTAAATTCAAATGTCTGATTTTCAGTAAGTGTAAAATCAGACCCGCAAATATGAGAAAGTGCTAAACGTAGGATGTACAGAAGCGAGATGAAGTGTGAAATAATACATAATAACTTAAAGAAAATGTTACTTTAAACAAGTGGTATAAATCTGTAGTACTTTCACCCAATTGCATGAGTAAGTTTATCTCAGCTGGATAAAGTCCTGTCAAAGTTTTTCATATGATCTCCTCCAGGGATGTGAATTTTTCCATAACAGAGGTGTTGGCCATTTCTGGAAAGCTCTTGCTATGAGTCAGGCATGTAGTGCTTTTCCATTTTCTCAGAAGAACTCTTTAAATACACTTGAGGCAATGGAAAGCCATCTGGAGGCAGAGGCTGAAGGATGGGTTGTGACTGCCTGGTTCAGTGGTGCAGAGCTCTGAGGATGGAGTGGGAAATGGACTATCCGATGTCATAGCAAGATTTTTGTCAGAATTAAATCCACCATTTCTTTACTTTTAGTCTTCAGTGATTTTATGTGATGTATTCTATAAATACAGGCCTCTTGGAAACTTCAGTGAGGCTCTGATCAGCCACCTGGGTTACAACACCATCTAATATCTAGTGCAGACGAGGCTTTTGCATATCCTCAGGTGGCAACTACATTTTTAACAACACAAATTTCTGCAGTCCCACTCAGACTGTTAATGTCTTGTCTACTCTAAAAAATAATGTACGCTCCAGCTTAACCAGACACCATCTGATTTCTCTAGTGTGTATTCCAAGTGGAAAACAGATTATTTGTTTATAAAGATGAGTTTCTTGGGCCATAGCTGAGATCTCATTATTTATTTAAAAATAAGTTGTAAAAATACAGGAGAAAGCCAAGCTTACACCAGCTGAGAATTCCCCCTGCACCATTTTTAGCTGCTCATGATCTTACCTCTTCCTCCTTCCTGACAGGTAGCAGAGTTGATTTCCCTGTACACAGCAGGAGCACAGGATACTGGAAAGTTTACTCCTCTGAATGTTTGTCTTGATTAAATATGTTTAGTGAGTGCTGAAAGAATGATAATTAAGATGTTCTCTGCATGCAAATCGACATTTAGTTGGGGGTGATGGGACTGAAGCTAACAGAGCAATGAAATAAATCAAGGTCAGTGTAAGACTGAGCTGCCAGAGTAGAGTTTGGGTGTTAGCCAAGTCTGGATCTGACAGCAGAGGAATCCAGCACACACCAGTACTTCAAGCCATGGCAAGGAATGCACAAGGATAAATGTGTCCACAGAAGTCCATAGCCCAGTTTTGCTTATTTGGCAGCCAACCTTTACAGACATAAACTGCTCTCACCTCCCCACACTGCGAGCCTTTTCTCAAGCTTAAATTGTCCTTGCATTAGCTCCCTGTAGTAGTGGGATTGTGCTGAGGTTCTTCAGTGGCCCACGTGGGTGTTTGAATTTCCAAAGGTCAACCAGTGGAGTTCACATTCTTTTTTCTCTCCCTCACACACTGACTTCAAAACATGAAGTGTATATAATGATCAGGAGGGATCAGGAGTAGCCAGCAATGATTTACAAAGGGAAAATCATGCTTCACCAACCTGATTTCCCCCACAAAGAGGTGACCAGGTTGATGCACGAGGGGAGAGCAGTGGGAATTTTTTACCTTAACTAGTGTATCTTTTGTCATTGTCTCCCATAATATCACCTAAGATAAGATGACAAAGTATGGGTTGAATAAGTGGACAGTAAAGTGGATTAAAAACTGGTTGCACCACTAGACCCAGAGGGCTGTGACAAGTGACACAAAGTCAAGTAGGAGGAAAATCACTGAGGATGTGCCCCAGAACTCCACCCAGTTCTGGGCTCCCCAGTGTAGGAGTGACACAGATTTATTGGAGCTAGTCCAGCACAGAGGCACGAAGATGATGGCTGGATTGGAGCACCTCTCATATCAGGAGGTTCTGAGACAGCTGGGACTCTTCAGACTGGAGAGGAGAAGGCTCATGGGGATCTTATCTATAAATACCCAGTGGAAGAGAATGAAGACAAGGGATTAGACTTCACTGACAGGACAAGAGCGACTGGGCACAAGCTAAAACACATTAAATATTTACTGTGAGGAAGGTCAAACACTGGACCAGGTTGCCTGGTGATGATCTGGAGATAATTCAAACCAGACTGGACACAGTTTTGAGCAACCCTCTCTGGATAACCCTGCTTGAGTAGTGTTGGACTAGACCTCAAGGTTGGACTAGATCTCAAGGTTGGACTAGACCTCCAGAGCTGCCTCCAACCTCAACCACTCCATGACTCTGTGACTCTGTAACAGCACATGGCACAACAGCAGCACTCATCTTCTTTGAAAGCAAACAATATCCAAAGTACAGCATTGCTCATTATTAATTGTTCATTAGCACAGTTCTCATTGCCACAATAAAGTATGTATGTTTTCAGACTGTGCTTTCAGTTGCAATTTGACACACCGTAATACAATAATTATAACTGGAAGTGCAGCAGTGCTCAGATCCAAGAAGCATTTTGGCTGCAGACTCCCAAATTTTCAGGAAGTTCCAGTGCAGATCTGCACCTTGCACCTGGTTCCTGTCTGTGTCATGGGCAGAACCAGCATTCCTTATCTGAACAGCCACCTGCTATTTCAAGAAAACCCAAACCCCACAGCTTTGGAGACATTCTTGTTTGGATTCAGACTCAAGGTTTTCTAGCCAAGGTCAAGTCTGTTGCTGTACAATATTCTACCTGCTCCACTCTATCCTGCATCTCTAAATGTATTTTAAAAACGTAGGTTTTAAAATGTTTTAAAAGAACACAAAAAGGGGACATTGAATTAGAGCAGAACAAGACAAGAATAAAAATGTTGTTAAACAGATTTGATTTTTGGTTTTTTGGCAAGTTTTTCAAATAGCGTTTGGTGACGCATATTGCTAAAATGGAGCCAGAAATAAACTGTTTATGAGGATTTTTTTTCCAGTAAGTGAAAATCCAATTATTTTGATTTTAAGGTTTTGGGGTTTTGCTTTTTTTTTTTTTTTTTAAGTAACATTTTTAAATATTTGGGAGATTGCTCTTTAAATGAAATACACAATCACAGTCTGCAGAGGACTGCTCTCCCAAGGTGATGGTCCTTCTCCATCCGAAGAACCAGGCACAAGAACAGAAATCCTGAGTCCCAGATCTTCAGTGAGAATTTTTACATTATAGGAAGATCCAACCTCCCAAGCTGAGAATGCATTTGCTTGGCATCTTTTTCAACAAGCATGCACTCCATTACAAATAAATGTGCATTATTACAGTAATAAAATTGCCCTGACAGAGTGTAAATTCAGGCTGCAATTTTTTTCATTTTGCTTTCTGCTGGGCACTTCTGGTGACGTTTGTTTTTCTGCAGTTGCCTATATCCCCCATACCACTGGAGTTCTCTTAAACCACACCTAGTGTGGCTCAGCTCTGAATCAGATTTTTTGAAGAGTTACCAATAAAAAAGAAAGCCTCACTTGAAGAGCATTAGCGATAGACATTGTCTGCCTGGACTTCAGGGAGGGCTTTGATACTGTCTCACTAAGGTCCTCAGAGAGACGCTGTTGTTTTAAGTACTGGATAAGCAGGCAGTGATTTGGTTTGAGAACTGGTTGAGTGGCTGGAACCAGAGGTTGGTGGTCAGTGGCGTGGAGTCTGCCTGGAGGGCAGCAAGTAGTGATTGTACCCAGGGCTCACACACTGAGTCCAGCCCTGTTAAACACCCTCAGTAACAGCTGGGATGATGGGCCAGAGTGTACACTCAGCAAGTCTGCCAGCAACACCAAACTGGAAGGAGTGGCTGGTGTGCCAGAGGGTTGTGTATCCACCCAGAGGGACCTCAGTGGGCTGGAGAAATGGGACAACAGGAACCTCGTGGAGTTCAACAATGAGAAGTGCCAAATCCTGCGCCTGGTGAGGATAAAATGCAGGTACCAGGACATGCTGCAGACCACACAGCGGGAAAGCAGCTTGATGGAAAAGGACCTGTGGGTGCAGCTGAACACCAAATTGAGCATGAACCAGCAACATGCTCTTGTGGCCAAGGTCAGTGGTATCCTGGGCTGCATTAGATGAAGTACTGCCAGCAGCTCCAGAGGGGTGATCCCACTTAGTGCTGGCAAGGCGAAATCTGGAGTTCTGTGTGCCATCCTTAGTGCAGACAGCCAGACCTACTGTACCACATGGGATGTGCCTGGCCACGTGCTCCTCGTCTCTGACTGCTCCCCAGCAGCACAGTCTCATGCATTTTGTCCCATCTAGTTTAAAAGATGCCTTCCAACCCAAGCCGTTCAAGGACTCTGTGTGCTGAGCCTATTACCATTCTTTCTTCATGATCGTGTGGGTCAATGCAAATAATTTTGGCACCTAACTTTAATAAAAAGAACCCTGTACTCTTTACTACACTTTGCAAAACACTGCTAGCCCATGCTGGGAGGGTTAGAGAGTAACCTGCACGACCATGCACCCCTTGCTGTCTTTTTCACCCCTTTTTCTTTGTGCCCATTTAGCTCAGGAGGGTTTTCCTTGAAGGGAGACTTCCAGCAGTGCTGGTGATGGGGATGCCATAAGGAGGTGCAGTGTCCCATCCCCACTTGCATGCCAAAAAATTGTGGGCTACATCTCAAGTAGAGGCTCCTTGTCCTCCTGTAACCCCTGGCACCAGCACAAATCATGCAGCAGGCTGCTGTGTCTGCCTTAGAGGCTGGTTTGCTTTTGTGTTGAAATTTCATGAAGCCTTAATAACTCTCACTCATAACTTTCCAGCTAAAACTTCACTGCCATTGACCCTGAAAAAAATGAATATATAAACAAAAGTCTGAGAAGTGAATGCAGATGAGCTGAACCAACTTACTTACTAGGACTATAATGGCTTAATGGGTAAAGCATGTACCCTCTGAGTCTCTTGCTTTGGCTTAGCTGTGGTGATGGAGAAGAGAGAAAGATCAGCTGAACATAGAAAATAGGCAGACAAGATCCACCTGTCATTGGCTATTGGTTATTTTTGTTATTGCAAGGACTCTCAGGAAAGAAAACCTGACATCTGACAAGATTTGTTATAAGAACCATTAGCACCATCTCCCTACTACCAGTCTTACCACATTCAAAGAGGTGGTGTTGGGTAAATGCTGTGCCAGAAAAATTACATATGTTAGTAAAAAATATCTCCTCCATCAGAGTTTAACAAGTCCTGCAATCACTTAGCTAAGGTGCATCATGTAACAGGTAGTCAGGCATAAAACCAAACAGAAAACATAACAAGTTTGGTTCACAGCTCAACAACAGCTCCATACGACCTCATCTACCAAACGAATAAGGAAAATAAAATATTTAAATAAAAGCATAGAGCCATTGTTTTCCCTTCCTGGCACTCAAAACTTGGCCCCAGATCTACCATGCATTTCACTGCCTACTAAGAATGTGTCTGACAAACTTCGATTGAGTTTTGGGCTTTTAAGTAAACAGCTAATATCCTCTATACAATTAATTGTCCCCAGTCCCCCCCAGTTCAACAGCCAGAGCTAGTGCAACTCTCCTTTCAGCTGCTGGAGGTGTTGATGGTTCCTTGTTGCTATTCCTTTTGTTTCTTTCAACAGGGGTATTCTCCTCTGGGAATGAATCCCATCTGTCTTGAAGGTAGTCTTGCAAAAATAGGAATGGTGTAAATTAAGGAACAAGTTGCGCAGAGAAGCCGAGGATTCCACACCCCTGGAAGTGTTCAAGGCTGCATGGTGCTCTGAAGGACCTGGTCTAGTGGAAGGTGTCCCTGTCCATGGGGAGGAGTTGAAACTAAATGGTTTTTCAAGTCCCTTCCAACCCAAACCTTTCCATGCTTCTGTGATTCTAAGATAGGACATGTTTGGAGAGGGACAAAGATATATAGGGAAAAAAGCAGCAATGCCCAGGGAAAAAAGGAGGAGACATTTTAATGCTTCAAGGATATTCAGGCTCAGCCCCTGAAGTCTAATCCATTCTGATTTTCTGAAATGACTGAATGCGTACTTTAACAATATGGATTCTTGCTTTCAGAGACCAGCCAGCATAAGTCACAAATCTGCATTGTCTGCAATATATATGCCACATTTTATTACCTTGGTTCACGGCCGACACTTAATTTAATGCTCACCCTTTCATGTAATATATTGCAAGATATGCATCACTTCACAGTTCTGCACCACGGTGCTCAAATTGCCTATGGTATTGATCTATACGATGATTAAACCTCAGCATTCTTTAAGAACCTGGGCTCTCAGAGCACTAGATGGTGCTAGAGAATGCTCTTAGCCAGCTCCGGGGCTGCATCCCCATAAATTCCCTCCATGCACCATTTATTTTTGTGCAATGTAACAGCATAATCTGCATCCAGCATCTACATTCTCAGCAGCGTTTCAGACAGGCTGCTGGCATTGCCCATCACTCTTCCTCGCTGGGTGATGAGAAGTTGCTTGTTGTTGCCAGGGGCAAGCTGTCAGACTCACGAGTCAAGCGCCCAGGTCATGACACTGCCTTCAAAAACAGGGGATATATAAATTTTTTTAAGTGTTCTTTTATTTGCACTCCGGTTCCTAAGCCCTAGGAGTGTTATGATGCTATTTATGTGCTCCCTAGGAAAGCTTGGGAGTGCTGGGCACTAAAAGATCAGAGCCAGGCACGGGTCTGAGCAACAAAGTTCAAACCACAGCTCAGACCTGACCGGGGGGAGTATGGAAGTTTGGTTTTGAACTATCCAAAGTAAAGAAACCACCCTTGGAAACCACCAGATAAAAAAGATAATTAGGAAACAGAGTAGAGAGTTTTACATTTCTGTGTCTGCTACAACTACAGTAATTTTTTTGGCTGGAGCACGTGCTGGGAGAGAAGGGTTTCAAGGAGACCAGGGCAGCCTGCACCCAGCAAGAGGTTTTCTCCTGTCATTGAGGTCAGAGGGAATCTTTAGCTGGTTCAGTGGGGTTGGGCTGGGTGTGTGTCCTGTGATGTGCAGAAAGGGAAAGCAAGTGAGCTGCCCTTCACCTCAGAGATGACCCTGGCATTAACATCAATGGGTCATTTTGTCACCAGCAGCTGCACCACGTGAGGACAGGCTCTTGGAGAGAAACCCAAGTGATGGTCCTTCTTCCCCTGCCAGCTGCCCAGGGACGTGGGGTGTCCCAGGGAGCCAAGGCACACAGATACTGGCACCATAACAGGGATGACACTGGGCACTTTCCCTCTGTGACAGCTCAGCTGCGAGGCTGCACACGGGGCTCTACAAGATCCAGGTGCTTATAGGGCAGCCACAGAGCCTGGTGCTATTAACACCAAGGCTGTGGGTTTGACCCCCGTGTGGGCCACTCACTTTGGAGTTGGACTTGATGGTCCTTGTGGGTCCCTTCCAACTGTGAATATTCTGTGCTGCTGTGACCCAAACCAGCAGTATTTTCATGGCATTGGTGCTGTGAGAGATGCTGCCCAGCTGTGCCTGTCCAGGGGGTGGGCACTGTGCGGGACGGCACAAGGCACCACCAAGCCACAGACAGCAACTGCTGCTGGCAGCTGGAGCAGCCACTGCGACACAGGGACACAGGGCAGCCTTGGGGTGCATCCTGGGGGCACAGATGGCAGCCAGCACCCCTCCTCCTCCTCCTGCCTGCAGGGCAGCTGCAACGGCAGGACAGCTGCAATGGCAGGACAGCTGCAATGGCAGGACAGCAGCAATGGCAGGACAGCAGCCTCCCCAGGCGCCGACCGCACGGCCTTGGTCTCATCCTGCAGCACGGGCTGGAACCTGCAGCAGCTGCAGCTCTCCCGTCCCACCAGGCTGCAGGACCAGCCCGTCCAAAGCACAGCTCCCAGGGCAGGCCAGGTCAGGCACGACGGGGCCAAGCACGTGGTGGGCACATCTCCCGTGGCTGGTTCTTTCTGGATGTGGTGTGGCTGCCACACGTTCGTGCAACACCAGGGCGCAGCCACTGGCCACGCTGTGCTTCATCCCACCAGGAGCACCAACGAGGAGCAGTGCAGAGTAAAAACCATGGCTTGTAAAACATGGAAATGCAGGTGGGTGTTATGGGCCCTGCACTTACATGCCTCTGATATCATAGACTGAAAGCCATCACTTATTTTGGCTTATTTAACCTTGCTTTCATTGGTGACACATGTTCCCATTCTGCTCCTGCTGGATGATGGCATTGAAACCAGATGGAAATGCTTTGAAGAACTTAGATATGACTTCGTGGAATTACAATATCATCACTAAAACAACCAATCAGACAACAGCTAAGGAATGACATATCCAGGGAACTGAATGTGTGTTTCCAGCACCATTAAGACGTTTAAGGGACAGTCAGATCCCATTAGGCCTGTAGCCTGTTTTGAGACATCAGTGGAATCATTATCATTTTTCTTCTAGCTGAAATCAAATCAATTGTTTTTATGAATTTAAAGGTATCCCTCGAGCACTCACAGGGTGAAACTGCAAACCAAAGGGAAAACCCCACCGCTGGGCTGGTTCTCCCAGTTCAGTAATGTGCTTAAAGTCTCTGCACTGCCCAAGAAACTTGCCATGGTGTCTCATCCCCATCTCATGTTATATCACCCACAGCCTTCTAACATCACACAGGGAGGGAAATGTGCTTTTAATTGATTGTTAACCTACCCGTGTCCCTCTGTGTGCCTTTTATTTACATTAGCAGTCTGAAAGAGCAAAGTATTCCCCTTCACATTTCACTCTGGTGGAGAAACGGGTTTGCTGTCATCACTCCTCGTAAGCACAGCCTGAGACCCGCTTTCCCAAACTCTCCCTTCCACCATTTGTCTTTACTACCTCATAGCTGTCAGCTTTTCTTCTAGCTGCTACTATGAAACGAGCACAGGGTCGTTTAGGCCAAAAACCACTCAAGAATCAAGAACTAGAGGAGGAGGGGAGCAATTACCGATCTTCGAAGGGAAAACTGGAGAAAGCTGGGAAAGTATCCTTGATTAAGGGTTGCAACCCTCAGCCTCCAGATCGAAAATCACCATTAATCTTACCTGATAATACATTCAAGGGAATTGTAAGCAAGCATTTATCCCAGCATCACCAGGGTTCTCTAATCCTTCTGCCACAAAGAAACCTCTTCTCTTCTGAAATAATTTGATACATGGAGAAACCCCAAAGTGGCATGCAGTTCTCTTATTGCAACAGCTGTATTAAACAAAGATTGACAGAGCTCTGTGACTCCCTTATCCAACAGAATTTTCCTTAAGAAATTTATTTCATCCGTGCTGCCTCAGTTTCCCCACCCGTAAAAAGGACATAGTGGGAGCTTCTGGTTTGACAGTGTGTGTCAAGGTGTGTCCAAGGGGAAAATGAGTATTCTAAGAGCTGGTTGATTTTCTTCTCCCAGCTGAATGGGTACTCAAACATACAGAGAGTCAGGTGAGAAACAGTCCCAAGAACCTGGGAGAAGTAAATAGCCCAAATTACTACAGAGAGAGTCCTTGTTTCACTACCCCATGAAAAACCAGCGTGGCACGATCAGGCTCTTTCTGTTAGATGCTTTAATCAACAACTGGATATACACATTTATTTTCCCCAAAGAAAGAAACCTTCTGCAGAAAAGGCCACTATATTTTGATGTCACTGCAACTTCCAATCGGGTCAGAAAGTCTAAACGTTTCTTCCCAGGCCTTCGGTTTCCCAAAAGGTGGGGGTTTTTCACTGGCTAGTGAAAATTCAGACAACTGTGTCAAATATTGCAGGGATTTCAGGATGAAAGAAGAGGTCCATCAGGACAAGAAAGAGAAGGCAAAGAGAAGGCACCTTCCTTTACCCTGTTCGAGCCTCTTGGCATCCTGATTGGTAATTTACCCCCATTTTGGAGATGCAGAGAGAGTCCAAGGAAAACCTGAAGATTGGAAGGGGGCTGAATTCTCACCTTCTTAGTGAAATCCTAGGTAAGAACAGCCCACCAGACGGGTGCTGGATCGCCCCACAGTTAGATATAATCACTACAACACCCACTGTGCGCTCTAAGTGGGAACCAGCCGGCACCGGGGGTGGTCCAGACTGTCACCTGGCTGCTGCCGGGCGCTGTCACCCACCTGCGTGGCACCAGCACCTTTTCGGGGGAGCCGCACTGCTGCCATCCACCCCGCAGCCAAGCAGCAGCCCCGAGCCGGGTCCGCACGCCAGGGCGGCCAGCGAGGAGCCAGGCTGTCCCCTCACTCCCCTCCCAGCTCCCCCTCGCCGGCCGCCAGGACTTTGTGTCCTAAAAGCTCATTCTTTCCATAGCGTAAAAAATAAACCAGCGTGCGCTCCTCTCCAACGCCGCCCGTCTCCACAACGGCCCCGGGTGGGTTGTTGTTGCCGCTCGGCTCTGCCTCTCTCTAAATAACAGAATTACAGAGGGTCTAATCCTGCAAAGTGCTGAGTAACAGCTCGTCCCCAATAAATTAAGCAGGCACTCAGCGCCGCAGCCTGATATTTGTATCCATGTCCTCCCGGATTATCAGTCTCTCCTCCTCGCTCTCTGCCCGGCCCCTCGGGGAGCAATTATCTGTGAATGAGAACAGAATAACTCTTTTAGCAGAAGGTTTCCACACTCGCGCACAAGGAGCGCTCTGAATGGATTTATCATGCTTGCTAAAAAGGGAGGTGGTAAAAAATCCCCCCCCTCCCCCACTTTTCTCCCCTTTTTTTCTCCTATATTTTAAGGAGAAATCCCTGAAGCGGCAGCCGTTCCCCGGTGGCTCCACACACCAGGGGGAAAAAAGAAAAAAAATAGAAAAAAAAATGGATATAGTAAAACTTTTTAAGGGAGGCATGAATCGGTTCTTCAGAAAAACAAGGCAGCGGTGCCAACTGGAAATGTTTGCTTTGGGGGTGAGTTAGATGGCTGGCGTCAGCCAGGGCTAAAGACATGCCAGCGGAATGCAATATTGGGGAAGCAGCAGGTCACTCAATCACTGGCAATTTGCCCAGGAGCAACTGGATGCCTTCAGATTTTTTTTTCCTTGTGTGTGCATGTTGCTCTTTTTTTTTTTTTT